>CAUYRH010030142.1:0-31054 GCA_963574655.1 Perodicticus potto | reverse complement strand
TCTGGGAAGGAAAATGTGTCAGGAGACAGGAGTGAAAGAGAAGTTTATTTCACCCTTTATTCCGTTTTGTATCTTTTGAATTTTGTACCATGTTTATATGATACAGATCCAAAATTTAATGAATTTTTACAAAAAATGAAAAAAAAAATAAAAAAATAAAATGGATGTTGCCAGGCCCCTTGCACAGTGTAGGTGATTAGTTAATATTTATTAATTAAAGGTCAATGACAAATAGGCGAAGGCTATGTATAGACAGTTTATGCTTAAGCAGATTTAAAAAGTAAACACTAGAAAGAAAAAGCAAACATTTGCAAAAATGCTCCTGCTGGCTTTTAAAGGAATATAAGTTAATTATGCTGTACTCCCTGAATTTGTAAAGAAAAATGTGAAGTCTACTATAAGAAAAAGTATAAACGGGATCACTAGTATTGAGTAGAAAGTGAACTGGGAGAATCCTTTCCTGGAAAGGAATATGGTAATAATTATTAAGATCCAGAAATCATCTGGATTTCTGGCCCAGTCCTCCTACCCTAGGGAATTTAGCTCGAGAAATAATCCAGCAGAAGAAATAAATCTCTGTGAAATTTGAATAATTGCAGAGTAAGTGGGCCAACCAGAGTGGGTGGGCTGTTCTCCGTTATTTCTATAAACGCATTCATTTTTGCAACTTCCTTTTTAAAAAGATCTTAATAAGTAAAAGAAGTTTCTGCATCCTTTAGTGCCCTCTAGCCAGCTGGTCTACGTGGAGCGTTTTCTCTGTGCCAGGCCCCAGGCCCCACACTTTCCGGGCAGAACTTCAGTAGCTCTTTGCCTCCTGTCGCACCTCGACGTCTTTGTTGATGTTAAAGAAGTTTGCTGACCCTAGGGAGGTGAGTCTAGGGCGACATCTTCAACTGTGAAGGAGCAGAAAGTCCCACAGCCCGGGCTGTCAGGTGCCGGCTCTAAGGGGAAGCTCAGTGCCTGGCGAGGGACTCTCTGCACGCTGGACAGCAAGAGCTCTTTGCCGAATTTTGTATTCCCCCCATCCCCTTTTTCCAGATCCAGTGTATTTGCTGAGTTCTAGATAGAACTTGGTATGTTTTGTACAGCAAGGGGTGGCCCCGAGATTTTCTTTGGGCACTCGAGATCAGCTGGGGCTCCAAATGCCTGACAAGGACATCTCAGGTGGGGGACTAGACACAGAGGACCCAGTTCACACTGGGAGAAACTGGGTGACACCACCTGTTTTTCTCCAGGTTTTTGGCTCCCCAGCCCACTTGAAGGTGCCCAGCCACCTGCCTTCAGATACCCAGGCCTCAGCTCTGGGGGTCCTCGTCCCACTTGCTAAGCTGTCAGGGAGCTTTAGATTTAGCTGTAGTGTAAGAAGAAGCTCAAGCTCCGGCTGTAACAGCTGCCTTCCCAGATGTCTCCTGACTGTCCCTTAAAGCAGGGCCTTGGCCTCCCCTTCACTGGAAACCTCGGTTCTTCCCTTCTTGGAGCCGTTCGTGACACTCCTTCCTGTTGGCCCCACACCCAACCCATGAGCAAATTCCAAGAATCTAGACCCGTCCACCTCTTACCACCTCTACGCCACGCAGCCTGGGCCCGTCATCTCTTCCTGGGTCATTGCAGCAGCCCCTCTGAGGCCTCTGACTCCCTTCAACACAGCTGGGGCGGCCCTTTTAGAGCTCAAGCCAGGCCTGCCCTCTGCCCACATCTTGTGAGTGAAGGAGCTGCAGGGTCTGACCTCCCCTCCCTCATGCACGCTGCCCAGCCACACAGGCCTCCTCAGACACCAGCCTGCTCCGTACCGGGCCTTTGCTCTGGCTGGTCCCTCTGCCGAGGGCAGCCTCCGCCAGGACCCGTATGGCTGAGCCCATCTGCTATTCAAGTCTGTTCGCTCCTCTCCCTACCAGTGAAGTCCGCCCTGCGCTCCCAGCCATCCTGCTCCCCTTCCTCTACTAGGCAGTTTGCCATCGCATTTATCACCTTCAACTGTAGGTGTAATTCACTCATTTAGTGTGTGTGTTGTTTGTCTAGGTTTCCACCTTTCTGGGTTTCTTTTGAACCCTTGCTTATGTAACCTTACCAGGTAGAATAGTTCTTGGCATATTGTGGGACCTCAAAAAATATCTATAGATATTTTAAAATATTTTAAAAAATATCTATAGCTATCTATACTCCTCTGGTCTGGACCTCAGATGAGGGAGCAGGCTGCCATCTCAGCCTGGAGAAGCTCTTGCTGCTGTCCAGCTGTGCTTCAGGAGGGAGGCCTGGAAGAAGAGAGGATGCCATTGTGTGTCCTGCCGTGTTTTGATTGTGACAAGGGATTTTTGTTTTGCTTTCATTTTGCCTTCCGAGGGGCATCGCCTGGGCATACATCTGGAAGCAGAGCTGGGTCTGCACAGTGGCAAGTGGGCTTAGGTGCCCCCTAAGCCCACCTGCCTTGCGGTTGGCAGCAGAGCAGATCCGGGGGCCACGATGCCTTTCAGACACCAAGGCCCAGGCTGATGACCTGACACATATTTTCTGTCACTATCTCACTGTTCCCTGCTCCAGGGTCCTGACACAGGAATCTGGTGGCAGGTTTTAGATGGGGTGGTGAAGAGTGAATGCTCTACTCACCACACCCTGGGCTGGAGGGTGGGACCCCCACACCAAGGCTTGTGGGTGGCTCAAAGTGGCTCCTGGGTCTACTCATCCTGCAGCTGCCGTGACTGAGATGAGAGAGGCTGTCTGCCAGCTTCAGGGGCCAGGGACCCACCCACTGCAAAGGTGTTGACTCTTCCCTTGGAGGGGCCTAGAAGTGCCAGAGGTCAGGGCTACCCTCTGCTGTGGTGATGCCACCAGGGACTCATGGCAGAGCCTGCCACCCCCATCTGTCCTGAGGTGGAGTATACAGGGATTGTTTACTCAACACTGAGTTAGCGGCTGCCCCAGCCAGGCCTGTGAGCAAGCGGGCAGGACAGTGGGCCCAAGGATACTTCCCTGGTGCTTTACTGGGTGCTGTTGGGCTGCCCTTCCAGGGACTTAGAGTTATCCCTGTCCACTCCATTCAGAGAAACTCAGGTGTAGGTCCTGGCTATGCCCAAAGCTGGAGGCACAGAGCTGGCCAGCCACAATACTTATTAGTGGCATGAGAGAAGAGAGAAGAAAAAAGTCAGGATCCAAGGACTAAGGCTTTGAACATGCTGGTGTTAGCAAAAATCCAGCTTCCTTGCTGCCCAGGAGCCCCCAGAACTGTGGGGATGATACTGTGTGTGCCCCACCCCTGACCGCAATAGAGACCCTCACTAGGGGCTGACACCAGGTTGTGGCCCAGATATGGCTGGTGTTTCCCGGGGGTGTGGCCTAGTGTGGGGAGAGAGCTGCCCTGCTCTGCGGAGGGCCTTGGGGAAGTGGCCATGGCTTGACCCACTTGCACACCTGTCTAGGCTCCTGTCTGCCCTTGGGTTTTCTTTTAGTTTAATTTTTTGGTCTCTGCACAAAGCTGCTGCCAGGGCCAGGCAGGGCCCTTTGAGTAACACTGTCTGCCCTGTTTTGTGGTCAGCAGAGGGTGTATCCCTGTGTACACACACCTGCACGCAGACAGGGCCTTGGACACCCGCCAGAACACAGCAAGGGGGGACAGCCATGCCTCGGGGTGCTACACACCTCCTGGACACTCCGTTCCTGGGAGTGTACCCTGAGGAGTCACCCTCGGAAGCCCCCAGGAAGGCAGCAGCTCTAAAGGACCACACACTGTGAAGGGCTTAGCGCTGGAACAGACAAGTCTCCCTCCCACCGGCATTGCAGCATGCCGGGCAACAAGTGGAGGACCACCAGGGCCTTCCCTTGTCCTGCTGGGGGGTGTCGTGTCCCCTCTTACAAGAGGGCGGGGAGGCCGCCCCACGCCCAGTGTCCTGCACATCTTCCTGTCTGTGTGCAGAGATACCCTGCCCTGTCCCTGCCCTGCTCTGGGCTGAACAGGAGTAGCCCCCACAAACCCTGCTTCTTAGGCTTCCTGGCAACTGGTTTCCCGCAAGTTTGGACCATAGGAGCTCTGGTGGGGACTGGAGGACGGGGTCCAGGGAAAAGCTGGGGTGTCTCTCTGTTTGGTGGGATGGCATGGCCTCTGGACTCTGCAGCACCAGCTCCCCCAGTTGTCCCTCTGGCCAGTGGCCTCCCACTGCCACTCCTCTCTGGTTGCCTCAGACCCCACCTGACTTTTCAGCTCTTTCAACACCATGGCAACTCATTTCCTGATGGACTTTCCTCTGCCCACCTCCTGCTTGGTTCGATTTTCCTGCCTGGATCCTGATGTACTTACTTCCTTCGCTCTCTTTCTCAGCTTCTTTCCTTTGGGGAGAATAGTGGACAAGACAGCAGGGGGGCATTTCTCCAAGTGCAAGGCAGGTCGGAGACCTGTGACCTTGGACAAGTGTGAAAGCTCCAAGCCGCAGCTTCTGTCCTATAAATGGGTTAGTAACAACGCGCAGGAGGGCAGGTTGCTCTGTCATCTCCCTGGGTCCGAGGGGTGAGTGGACGAGTGTCCAGACTTGGGTAGAAAACAGGAACAATTTCACCAGCAACAGCAGAGGGAAGGTCCTCTCTGTGGCCTGCAGCAGGGCCGTGACCAGGAAGGGCCTCAGGACATGGCCACCGCGGGCAGTGTGTGAGGACAAATATTTGCCCAGACCCTGCCTGGCTCTGCCTTTCCCAGGCTTATAGGAGGGCCTGGCCCTGGCACTTAGGGCTTCTGGGGGCTCATGTTTCATCAGGGAGCAGGAGACTGGCCAGAGCCCTAAGTCAGGGCTGCGGCGCTCAGTTCTGGGCAGACATGTTTCCCAGCTCAGGCCGCAGGAGACCTCTGACAGCTGCTGGATCCGCCTCACCCCGCACCTCCCCCGGTGTCCCCCAGCCCCCTTCCAGCCCCGGCACCTCTCAGGGGGTGCCTGTGACTTCAGGCAAGGAGCACCCGGCCTGGGGAGGTGGTGAGGGCTGGCAGTGTAAACACGTGGCACAGGCGAGCACGCAGTGCTGTGTCCGGTGGCAGGTGGTTCAGCTACAGTGGCATCTGCACTGTGCACTCGCTGGGCGGCCCTGGCTGAGCTCTTTTCTCTGGACTCCACTCCCTTCCACTCATGCAGGGAAGATGGCAATGCCGTCCTCTTAGCGCTGTCGGATGCTGGAGCTAATGGGTGCTCCGCAGGCACGTGGGCACTGGGTGCTGAGTGGGCATTGCTATGTCACTGCCACCAGCATTACTCCTGGGACTGGTGCTCCTTCCACAGGGACCACCGCTGTGGTGTGTGCACGTGCCCAGGGGCCGCCAGGAGTAAAGGGAAGTCTGGATGTAAAGCTTGACTGGAGAGATTTCCTCCTGGGGCTCCCCTGAATCCCCCGTGGCCTGGGCCTTGGTGACAGAGCAGGAGAGGAGGATGACCTCCTCTGGAGCTCACAGCCTGGGCGTGTGGGGCAGAGGAGGCACAAGTTTCCTTTCCACAAAGTCTCTGCCTCTTAGGGCCACCATCCACCCCCATCCGGGCTCCCTGTGAGCGGCCCTGTGTACTGCGGGACCATTGGTCAGCCATGCCCTTCACCCTCCAGGAGCCCAGACAGCCCTGCTGAGCCCAGCCCTGTCCCACCCCTCTGTCTGAACTTTCTGGAAGCTGGACCCCAAGGTGTTCCCCACAGGCACGGTCTGAGCCCTGTGGTGGGAGGCCGTGGGCCTGGTACCTCTGCAGCCCAGTTCAGCTCGCCGGTGTGTGGCCACCTTGTCCTGACAGACTGCCCTCAACTCCTGGCTCTCCGCCCCTTATCCTCAAGCCCAATCAGAGTGGCACCTTCAACCCAAAGCGCCTGCTGCCTGGAGGTAGATTTCCCTCCTCTCCACCTCTTCCCAGCCTCTCTTGTAGATGGGCGACCTTACGATGTAGGTGACTGTGAATATGCCTTAGCTGTCCTGTAGGACAGACAGAGATCTTCAAGGGCAGAACCTGGGAGGCTGATGCATCTCTGAGCCCCCAGAGCAGGCTTGCATCTGAGGAGGGCACAGCTGTGTGTGTGCAAGTGCACGGGCCACATTCTCAGGGACATACTCACCTGCACTCAGACAGGAGCCAGGTCGATAGCCAGGTCCCGCCGTGCGTTTTCATGCGAACAGCCTCCCAAATCTCCGTGGCTGGTTGCACCTGACTTCTTGCTCACGAGCCTCTGGGGTGGCTGGGTAGTCCCGCGTCAGGCTGCAGGGCTGGGGGTGTGCTGGACTCCCATGGAACCGAGAGGGTTGGCTCCAGGTCAGTTCTATGTGCCATCAATTGGGGACCCCAGCTGAAGGGGCAGTGACCATTTGAGACGAGCTCTTTTCATGGTAACCTGGAAAGAGCAAGAATGACCAGCCCAAACCAGCAAGCTCATTTAAAGCCTCTACTGGCATCAGAGCCAGGAATTTCCACTCTTCAAAGCAAGTCTCACGGCCAAGACTCCTATCAGTGGGACGGGGACATATCATCCCACCTACTCTAGCAGGAGGGACTGTGAAGCCACGGGGTAGTGTCACTCCTTTACGGAGGGAGGGAAGAACCGCGGACACGTTCCAGCCCAGCCTCCCGGAGGAAAGGCCACACACAGTGGTGTCCGTCTGTGGTTCTGCGAGCTCCCAGACATCCAGACTGGTCCTCATCTTCTGATGGGACATATGGCCACATGCTAGTGTCTTAACCTCTCGGTGCTTCTCGTTTGTTAGCAGGAAAATGGAGATGATTATAATGCTTTACTCAGACGATTATATGAGGTTTAGTGGACTTAATATTTGCACACACACTGGGGGAGACCAACCAGCAACTCAGAGGCGAAGTCTGCAGATGTGTTTTATTGGACCTATGCCATATTTTAAGACTTGAGGAATTTCACACAAAAATAAAAATGTCTAGAGTTATCTTCACAGGTGGTAAATACAGGTAGGGAGTAGGTGATAGCTGAGAGGGTGCAGGGGGTGGAGGGGCGTGAAGACTGGCATTTGAGGGCTCTCTGGAAAGCCAGGGAGTGAGGGGGCACAGCTGGAGAGGCGAGGAAAGAAAGCATCGCCAGGAGCAGGGAGGGTCAGTGTTGACCCACAGCCCTGGGAACCGGACTCAGCTACAAGGAGCCCCTGGGGATGGTGTTGGAGTAGTTGGGGAGCAGTGGGACCACAGGCAGGATGACAAGGATAGGGGTTGGTGAAGAGGTGGAGACAGTGAGCGCAGCAATCTCTTCCAAGAAGAGAGAGAGTAGGCTGGGGGTGAGGACTAGGATGAAAAAGGAGAGCCTTGAGCGTGTTTGAATACTGATGGGGAAGACTGATAGACAAAGACGTTAAGAACACAGGAAAGAGAGGAGACAGGGGCCAGGAGCCAAGTGCAGGGAGGGGAAAGGACAGCTGGGAGTGGAGAAGGGGTCACCCCACTAGTTCGCAGCCCAGACAGAGCTGGGGTGCAGTCATTCCTGAATTCGTTCCTCGGGCATTTATTGAACATTTGTCTTTGCCAGCATGATTCTAGCAACAGATGAAGCAGATAAAAGCCGCTGCTTACATTCTAATCTCGGGAGAGAGAGAATGAACAAAATAAAATTCAAACTCTATAGTTCATTGGGAGGGATGACATCTGAGAATTACAATAAAGGGGAGTGGAGGCCCCCGGGGTGAGGGCTGCCATCTCAGGACGGGCAGGGTGGGCCTCAGGGACAGGTGGCATCTGACCAAAGACTTAAAGGTGGTGAGTGAGTGAGCCCTGCCTGAAAGGATCTGGGTAACATGCTCTAGGCAGGAGTAAGAGCGGCCCGGGGGCCAAGGAGGGTCCCCCTGGCGGAACATCTACAGGCGTCCTCAAACTTTTTAAACAGGGGGCCAATTCACTGTCCCTCAGACTGTTGGAGGGCCGGACTATAGTTTAAAAAAAAAACTGTAAACAAATCCCTGTGCACACTGCACATATCTTATTTTGAAGTAAAAAACAAAACGGGAACAAATACAAGTCACACCAACGCATGTGGCCCGCGGGCTGTAGTTTGAGGACCCCTAATCTATGAGGTGATGTGGTCGGGGCAGAGAAGGCTGGGGACAGTTCTGGGAGTTGAAGTCACAGGGCCCCAGGGGACTGAGTTCTATAGGGCTTAGCAGCCCACGGTCGGGCCTTCAGCTTCAACACTGAGAGGATGAGGTGCCAGCAGAGGGGCCACGTGATCTGACAGGTTTTAACGGGGTCACCCTGTCTGTGTGTGAGAACAGACTAAGGGCCAGCGTGCAGCCAGAGGGCTGGCAGGGAGGCTTGGGAGAGGCGGCTTCTGTGATTCAGGCAGGAGACCAGGGTGGCTGCACGGGGGTAGTGGAGAAGCCTGTGAGAGGCGACTGGGCTCCTGACGACTTTGAAGGCAGAGCCGTCTGGAGTCGCTGATGTCCTGAGTGAAGGAGGAAGGAACAGAGATGTCAAGGATGGTGCAGAGGTGTTGAGAGGAGCCACAGAGGCCGAGGCTGCTGCTCTCTGAGATGGGGAAGGCAGGGGTGGAGCGGGCTGGGTGGGGTGCAGACGCCGTAGTCTGACTTGTCGGTCAGGCATCCCAGTGGAGACGCCATAGAGTCAGGAGCATCCAGGCTGGGAGGTAAATGTGGGCATCATCGGCATAGGGGGTTATTTAAAGTCATGAGAGCAGATGAGATCGGCAAGGGAGACGGCGGACAGAGAGGAGGAGAGGTTCAGAGACGGAGCACAGGACCTTTCAGGGCTACAGGGCAAGGGCAGAGGCAGAACCAGCAGAAGAGACAGGAAGGGGGCAGCCGCGAGGAGGCCGGGGCCAGGCCAGGCTGCCTCTGAAGCTGAGAGGAGAGGCATTTCTCACAGGAGGTCACGGTCAGCTGGATCAAGCGCTTCTGGTGTGTCCAGAATGTGGGAATGAGATGTTACTACTGGATTTAGCAAAATGGCGGACGTGGCCATTTTGACAACAGCAGTTCAGAAGCTGCTGAGCTTGGGCTGGGCACTCTGGGCATTTCAGGACCTTCCCTCCATACCAAATGGGAGGACAAGTGCATCCCCGCCCTACACACGTGGTATGCTTAAAGGCGGGGCACAGAGGAAAGGGAGTGACCCCGAGCCCCTGGTGGACCCTTGCCGGGGACGTCACTCCCACCATCTCTCTAGACCTGTTCTCTTCTCAGCAGATGAGCCCACCTCCCCTAAGAAGCCAAAGAGCATCCCTGAGCCGCAGCACAGTGATGGGGAAGGGGAAGCCACCTCTGCCCTGCCCTCTGAGTGGACCCCAGTGAGGATCAGCCCCGGAGAGGACGCAGGGGGGCAGGACGTGCTGGCCGTGCGTGTCCTGGTCACCAGCGAGGACAGCAGGTAAGCTCGGGGCACTGCAGGATGGAGGCAGAACCGGGGTTGGAGGAGAGGGAGAGCATTCTGGATCTGGTCTTCTCCCCACACTTGTCCTGTGACCTTTCTGTGCCTCCATTTTCTCATCTGTGAAATGGGGGCAATCACAGTCCCCATCTCAGAGGGAGCTGTGAGGATCAAAGAATGAACCTATGTAAACAGTGCAGAACAAAGCCCGCAGGTAATAAGCCTTGTAAGTATTAGCAATTGTTATTTTCTCGGAAAGGGCCCGCCCCCCCCCTCCTTATCTCCCCCCAGGAGGTGACTGTCATGCAGCCTGCAGCAGAGGGACGCAGAGCAGGTGCCACCTGCCCACGGGCCCATCCCCTACAGGATGATGATACATCGCAGGGGGAGAGGGGCTCGGACAGGTGGGGCAGAACATGAGAAATGAAGCCCAGGTGCTTTGAGTGACTGTTTCTCAGAGTGTGGTCCCCACCCTCTGCCCAGAATCACCTGGACTGGTTATTAGAAATGCAGCCCAGGCTTGCCCCCAGACACGCTGTACTCATTCAGGAGGTCGGCCAGCAGCAGGTCAACTGCTGGTTATTTACCGGACTTTGAGGATACAGTGATGACCAGCACAAGACGAAGTCCTTGCTCTCACACAGCTTTGCTAACCAGCCAGAAAATACGTGGTTAACAAGAAAAGCATCACACATGTGCCAGGTAGAGAAAGAAAACAGGGGCGTGTGCTAGAGAGCGGCAGGTCAGCTGCCATAGACTGGTGGCCAGAAAGGCCTCTGTAGCAGTTATCAATTCCCATAATCCTTCTGAGTAACAAATCAGCCCAGAAAGGAGTGATTTAAACCACCCACCCTTGATTACGCATGTGACTGTGTGAGCCAGCTGCTTAAGCCAGGTTCGGCTGGGTGGCTCTGGTCCTGGTGGGCCCATTTGTGTGTCCGAGCCAGCAGGGCTCTGCTCGGGAGCATGGCTAGCTGTCAGCTGAGGTGACAGGGAGCTGCTGGGCAGTGGGTCAGGTGGCCCTAAGACAAAGAGAGGAGCTCTACAAGGTCCCTTGAGGCCCAGGCTTGGCAAGGCACATGCTATTCCTGCTCCATCTGACTGACCACGGCAAATCACCAGATCAGCCCTGACTTAAGGGAAGAGAAAATAGACTCCACCCTTTATGGGAAGAGTTGCAAAGTCACGTAGCAAAGGGGAATGAGTCTTTTACAAAAAACTACCACAGCCTCCCTGAGGAGGTGGCCTTGAAGATGGGTAGAGCGTGTCTGGGGAAGGAGGGTGAGGTTCACTGGGTCAGAGCCTGCTAGAGGGGTGGAGCCCAGGTGGGTGCGACTTTCCAACAGAAGGATTGGCATTAACTTGGACAAACATGGAGTGAGGGGCAGAGCCCTGACTGGGAGAGGTGTGGGGAGAGAAAGAGGGAGAGAAGGACTCTTCATTTGTGGATGCCTGGCTCACCAATCCTTGAGTGTATGCAGACTGTGGAGAGGGGCCTGGAAACAGATATTTTAGCAAGTCTCACAGGTGACTCCATGTAGGAGCCACAGTCTTGGGGTGCAACCACTGAGATGGGTGGCCAGGGACGGGAAGGGGGCCCACCTACCCCAGATCAAGTCTTCACTGCCTTCTAGGCCTCAGGCAGGCAGGACGTTTTCATTGGGAGAGGCTGAAACCCAGCTCAAAGTAGCTTCGGTAACAAGGGCAGATACATCGGCTTATCTGACTGCAGAGTCCAGGGCCATCCCCCTTTCAGGCAAGTTTGGAGCCAGAGCCTCGGACAGCCGCTCTCCCTGGCGGTCTCTGCTCTGGTTGGGCAGCAATCCACAGAGAGGCCGTCCCACAGCTGAGACTCTTGGCTGCCGAGGGTTTCAGCCCATGTCCACAAATTCACATCCATAGGTTAAGATCTTAAGGCAGGCCCCCATTTGCTACTGCTACCCATGTCACAGACACACCTCTGGGACCGATTGGTGGACAGGGCCGGGTGCTGTGACTGGCCAGGCTTGGCATTCTGAGGACGGAGTCCAGCAAAGGGGACAAGTAGACAAAGTTCAGGGACCCAGTGGAAAGAGCCATGCTGGATTCACACACGCAGAGAGAGAGGGAATATACCATGTATATATCACTGTTTTCACTAAGCTGTCATCACCCAACAGGTTTTGTGCTTTCCCATCCTGAGACTGTGCCTGTTTTATCCTCCTGTCTGGGGCCCTGGCCTCCACTTCTCTGAGTTCCCATCCGTTATTTAAGGCCCACATTAGATGCCACCACCATTCCAGGGGCAGGAGAGCAGCATTCAAATGCCTGAAGTTTTAGGACCAGTCCCTAAAGCTGAGCTTTCTGACCCCGAAGACCTCAGACAGCATCCGTGGGCTCAGGGAGGCAAGAAGACCCACCTGCCTCATAACAGCCGCCCTGTGACTGCCGGGCTCCCTCCTCCAGCTCTGATCCCAGCCTGTGCTGTTCTGTCCCGGGCTGCACAACTAAGTCACAGCCTGGGTGGTCCCCAGCCTGGTGGCTTCAGTAACAAATTTGTCATGTCACAGTTCTGGGGGCCCGAGATCACGGTGTGGGCAGGGTTGGTTCCTACTGAGGGATTTGAGGGAGGATCCGTCCCAAGCCTCGCTCCTTGGCTGGTGGATGACATCATCCAGGTCACCTGGAGTTTCCCTTCTGCACAAGTCTATTCTGTCTAAATATCCTTAAGGACACCAGTCATGCAGGATTAGGGCCCACCCTAACGACCTCATTTTAACTTAATTACCTCTGTAAAGACCTTATCTCTGCCTCCTCTTCTGAGGTCCTGGGGATTAGAAGGTCAATGAAGGAATGTTGGAGGCCCAGAACAAAGTCCAGGGCAGGGCACTGGACAGAAAAGACCAAACCCCTGGGTCTGCCCCGGCCCCAGAGTGGCTGGGCACCGTAAGGGCATGTGGTGGGGGTGGGTTCCAGGCTCCCGACTCACCCATTCTCTCCTTCCTCCTCCAGCTCTGATGCAGAGTCGGACTATGGCAGCAGTGAGGACCTCGGTGCAGAGTCCTGTGAGGAGCGGCCCTGGCGGCCAGAATCCCGACCTCTGCCACAGCCCCTCACCCGGCACATCTCTCTGAGGGAGACCCTGACCCGGGCAGCCTCTCCACAGTGTCCTGAGGAGCCCACGGGTGTGCATGGTGAGCAGAGAGCCCAGCACGCTCGATTCTGGGACGGTGGAGCAGGGACCTCACAGCCAGATGTTTCTGTGTGGAGGACTGAGGGACAGTGAGACTTGCCCTGGTTTGAGACGTAGTGAGGCTAGGCTCTCTGGGGAGTGTGACGCAGGTGCAGGTGAGGAAATTGGGCCCAGTTCTCGCACCCTTCTCCATGAGAAGCTTCAGGAGCCCATGTGGGAAGACATCACAGGGCCTGGCTGCTCTCTTTTGTCATAGACCAGTAAAGATAAGGGCCCCCAGGACTCGCCTGCCTCCAGTGTGGGTATGGAATTAGGGGCCCCTCCAGTTTCACAGTCCCCGAGGAGAAGCAGGGGTCTGAGGTGCTGGTGCACAACATGGGGCTCTGAGTGGTTTTGCCTTCCTGGACCTGAGCAGGTGCCTCCCAGGGCAGCGTTACTGGAGCTGAGGGCTGGTGAGCTGCTCAAACTTTACCCTCACAATAAGCAATGCACTTTCACTGAGTACCTGTAATGGGCCGGGACTTGTCCTGTACTGGCCTGTGTCCTCCCCAGGATGACCCCGTTGGGTAAGTGTGAAGCTTCTACAGGGGAGCACGCTGACTGCTCTCCTGGAGCCTCATGGCCAGTCAGTGGTGTGGCCAGTGCTGGGTCACTCCACTCCCTTAGCTCCAGCCTACTTCAAGATAGTTGTCTTTAGCACCTGGGGACCAAATTTTCTGACTTCTGAGCAATTTCTGGGAGAGCCTGGTAAGAAAGAGGTTATCTGAACCGTGCCACAGCCAGGACAGAGCCTCTGCTGACTGGGAGAGCTGGAGCGCAGCTTGTCCTGCGCCGCCCTCTGCTGGCCAAGAGCAGAATTGCCCCCCTGGACTAGGGCTGGAGCTGGAAAGAACTCATAGGTATTTTTAAATCCTGGAAACTCTGAATTTATCCTCTTAGTCAGCCTTGTTATTGATTTTTTTTTAAGGACAAACTGCTAAATACCATTTGTGTGGTTATCCAGAAATACTTGTCACTGGCAATGGGCAGAGTACTGGCCTGTGCCTAGCTGAGTCTGGCCCTGACCGTGGTTATGGCTCGGCCTCGATGCATCTTTCCATCTCCCCAGGCTGCAGCCCCCTCATTTACGAAAGAGATGAAACCTGCCTGGCTTTCATCCCTTTCCTCCATTTCTCCTCTCTCTTCAATCACCAGAGGATTTTAGGCAACTTATAAGAAAGGCAAAACAAAATTGCGTGTCCATACGTATGAACAATCAAGCCTCAGAATCAGGTTAACAAAACTGGTTTAGGAAGTCTAGACCCCAGAGAAGCAGACCGTAGTCCTACACAGTTGCTCTAATTGAATTATAAGATTAATTCTGGATTTTCTGCAGCTAATGTTAAAAAAAGAAACAGACAATTATTGTTATTAATATGAGGAAAAAATACATTGATTTACAGCAAGGTCTCAGAGCAGGTACTAATGCTTAACTCTACAGAAGGTTTCCAGCTCATCTCAAAATACATGATATTGAGAAATGTATTAGATAGTGTCTTAAACAATAGCTCCTCAGAAAATGTAGCCATAGTTTTCTCAAGGTGGTTTCTTATATAATCTGACAGGTAAGGGCAGGACAACAAAACATAACTCACTGAAAGAAGTTCTCCTGATGGGTGGGGTGGGGTTGAGAAACTAAGGCAGTATGGCCAAAGCCATTCATTCTGACAGTCCAGTTTAACCCTAGGATAAAACAGTAAGTAGAGAGTGAACAGTCTATGTGACTTTCAAACAATTTTTTCTCTGAGACAGGGTCTTGCTCTTTTGCCCCAGCTGAAGCGCAGTGGTGTTATCATAGCTCAGTGCAACCTTAAACTCCTGGGTTCCAGCCCTCCTCCTGCCTCAGCCTCCTGAGTAGCTGGGACCTCAGGCATGTGCCATCATGGCTGGCTCATTTTTTCAGCTTTTTGTAAGGGGTCTGTCTCCTTACATACTCAGCCTGGGTCTTGAATTCCTCGGTGATCGTCCTATCTCAGCCTCCTAAGTAGGTGAGACTACAGGCACATGCCACCATGCCCAGCTAGTTTTTCTATGTTTTGTAAAGACAGGGTTTCACTCTTGCCCATGCTGGGCTTGAACTTCTGGCGTCAAGTGATCCTCCCACCTCCATGCTGGGATTACACACATGAGCCACCATGCTCAGCTGGGCTCAGACAATTTTGTACTGACTTAGTCTTCATCACTTATTGCTTTGATCGTTGATAGGCAGACCGTGCTGTGAGGTTAAAGCCCTGACACAGGTCTCAATGCCTATAAGTTTTGTGTTGCTGGTTATAGAAGCCCCCTCACCATACCAGATAATACAGAGTGTGTGGGTGTTACACAGCTTCATTAGCCACGATTCTCACCCAGATAAACGCCTCCAAGGTGAGCCAAAGGAAGGCTGGACAAGACCAGAATAAATTGCTTTAAAAGGACTCCTGGTCAGCACAGTCATGCTCATAGAAGCATGATTTACATTAGTCAAAATGCAATGAACAAACTGAATGTCTGTTGACAGATAAATGGATCCACAAATGTAGAATATAGTGTATTCATTCTGTGAAATGTTATTCAGCCTTGAAAAGAAAGGAGCTTCTGACACGGGGCTACAACATAGATCAACCTTGAGGCCCCCTAGAGTCAACTTTATAAAGGCAGAAAGTAGAATGGTGGTGACCAGGGACCAGGGGAAGGAAGAAAGGGGGAAATGGTGTAATGAGTTTCAGTTGGGACAAGGCAAAAGCCCTGGAGGTGGATGGTGGTGATGGCTGCACAGTCACATGAATATACTTAACACTACTGAACTCAAAAATGTTTCAGATGATAATTTTTGTGTTAGGTACATTTCCCACACTTTGAGAGAAGACTTCCAGGACAGCCTCAGCATGTTAAGGAATACGTCATATCCTGAAAGTTCATGGAGTGTGCCCAAGGTGGCATCATGAAACATAGCATACACCCTGCATCGCTGAGGCTGTAGAAAACATTTCCCTAAAACACCTGGTGATTTTTTTTTTTTTTTGAGATGGAGTCTCACTCCCTCACCCTGGGTAGAGTGCTGTGTCATCATAGCTCACAGCAACCTCAAATTCTTGGGCTTAAGCCATCCTCTGGTCTCAGCCTCCTGAGTAGCTGAGACTATGGGCACCTGCCATGAAGCCCAGCTAGTTTTTCTATTTTCAGTAGGGAGAGGGTCTCACTCTTGCTCAGGCTGGTCTCAGCTCCTAAGTTCAAGGGATGCTCCCATCTCAGCCTCCCAGAGGGCTAAGATTACAGGCACGAGCCACCACACCCAGCCTGGTTTGGTGATTTTTTAAATCTTGTGTAAAAAGCCATTTCCCAGGTTCTCATCTTCAGAGATTCAGATTCATTGGATCTGAAGTGAAGCCGAGTATCTGCATCTTGCATGAGCATCCCTGGGTGCTCAACACAGTGGGCCATGCCCTGCACTTTGGAAATCTCAAAAGCAATCCGAGTCACGGCACCAAAAAGAAAAAAAGAAAAGAAAAGAAAGAAATCTCAAAAGCACAGCTCTGTGGAGGGCCTGCCTAGATGAGTTAGTTAGGTATAAAATGCATTGGATTTTCGGCTATAAACTGATTAGATTTAGGAGGACGATCTGCCCTCAAATTATTCTGGCTAAGGCGAATTGGTTGTGGTGTTTCTGGCAATAATTTGGTAACAGGCTGGTCCAATGGCAGGTGCCATCTAGTCTGTAACAATAAAGCCTTATCAGCAGCAGCACGTGGCAGAACGCTTGCCCCATGACTACAGTTACATACTCAGATCCCTGCAAGGACTCCTTTAAAATAAACATAAATTAAGGACACATCAAATATAAACTAAAAAGAAAGGAAGCAGTCCCACTTTTGCTGTTCAGAATTACTCTATGAAATCACTTCCCAGAATCACATTTAGGATTTAGAAAAAAATCATTACTAGCCATCCTATTGTTCCGTTCCCATTGTGGTAAAAATGTACACGTGTGCCCTATAAACAGCAGTGACTGAAGATGTCTCGGAACTTTAGTCATTTCTGACAAAGTTAAATGGTTAACTCTGGTCAGCAGGATGTGGCTGGTCTTAAAACCTGCTTGCTGCTTAGGCAAAATATCCACGTTGAAAAACCCAACTGGACCTGCACTGCCCTGGGGAGGCTGCATTTACAGACTCCACTCTGGGAACAGGCCCTGGGACTGGGGACCTGCTGGGCAGAGCAGGCACAACGGGTCTCCACGTGGAGAAAGGAAGGAGAAGGATCAAGAGTCCAGGGAATGGGACTTGAGAAAAGAAAGCCCAGCTTCAAGGAAAGAGCTGTGGCCCTGCTCTGGGACCTGGCAGGGAGCAGGACATCTGTTTCAGGAGAGAAAGGGCGAGGGGGCCTGGGCCAGCTGGCACTTCAAGTCAGAGAGTCTTGTGTTCACATCTCCCCTACTTCCATTCTCTCGCATGCACACGCCTCCTGCAAGCTTTCTCTCCTTCCACACCTCTGGGCCCCTGCAGTGTGAGCCCTCAGAGGGCCTCGACCCCCTTCTGTCTCTATGGATGTGCTGAGGACACAGGGCCCTGGAGCCTGAGAGTGAATCTGAGGGCCCTGCTTGGGCATCGCGCACGCAGGTCCCACTCTCACGCCCTACGTGGCCAAGACCCATTTTCCTTCTGCACGTGGTGTTTGTTCTGCTCAGCTAATCCTCAAGGGCCGGCCGGGCAGAGGGTCTTCAACACAGCATCCTCCCGATGTGTTTCCGTTGGAACCAGGCCAGGAGGAAGCGTCACAACAATGGTCTGTCCAGAGCTTCAGTTAAAGCTGGTTTCCGAAGGGCTTTCAGGGCTCTGTGGGGCCAGGGGAGGGTAGAACTGTCTGCAGCTCCCTGACTCCAAACCCGGCTGCTCCAGTCTACCTGCTCCGTACAGGAACATGGATGCTCGGCTGCAGCTTTGAGGCACCATTGTGATAAAAATGAACAGATATACGCGTGCACACACAAACGCACACGTGTTTACAGGGGCAAGTAGGTCTCACTAGCGATCAGCGACTTAGAACGATGGCCCAGAATTTGAGGCACTTTCTGCCTGAGGGCAGTAACTGTCCCATAGCAGGGTCTCCCTAAATACTTGGCGAGGGAATGAATGGATGGTTTGGCGTTGTGTGTTACTGAGGCAGGGAAGTGCTGTCTGGGGAAAGGAAGGGGCTCATGGGTCTATTAACTTTTGTTAAATGGGCCATAGGAGAAAAATCCCTGTTTATTCTACACATTGAATGGAATCCTCTCTCCCTACCTTCCCTGCCCCTGGTTTTTTCCACAGCTGCTCTGCAACGGGCCAATAGCTTCCAGTCTCCAAACCGGGGCATATACCAGAACTGGAGAAGAGAATTCCAGTCCAGTGAGTCACCAGCTCCAGGGGAGGGGGGTGGCAGGGAGGAGCAGGGGTGGGGTGTGACGGGGTGGGGCAGGACAGGCAGGCGCTCTCTGACTTATTCTGAAGGGCAGCTATTCTCATTCCTGACACTGTGTGTCCTTGGACATGGCCTCCTGTGTATGAGGAGCCAGAAATGAAATACAAGTTTGACATTTCCTCTGCTGACTAGAAGAAGTATTTTCCAAGGCATTGGGGGCCTTCCCTACCTTCTCCACCCCCTACTCTGGAATCATGGGGCCTTAGGACTCTGCAGACTGACCAGGATGCCTTAGCATCCTGCTGCAAGGTTTTTGAAACACAGATGGGGCTCGGCGCCTGTGGCTCAACGGGCTAAGCCACGTACATCTGAGCTGGCGGGTTCGAATCCAGCCCGGTCCCGCCAAACAACAATGACGGCCACAACCAAAAAATGGTCGGGCGTTGTGGCGGGTGCCTGTAGTCCCAGCTACTTGGGAGGCAGAGGCAGGAGACTCACTCAAGCCCAGGAATTAGAGGTTACTGTGGTCTGTGATGCCACGGCACTCTATCCAGGGTGACAGCTTGAGGCTCTGTCTCAAAAAAAAAAAAAGACTCTGAAACACAGATGGGTACCCTGAAGTCCAGGGACTCTAGACCGTTTGATTCTCTACACTGGAGTTGGGTTGAGAGGTCAGCTTAATGCCCATGCAAAATAGGAAGCTATGTACACGCACAGGCATGCATGCGCACACTTACACACACATGCACACACTTACATACACACGTGCACACACTTACATACACACGTGCACGCACACACATACCTGTTTACAGGTACATGCGCACACAGGCACACAAACAGCCACACACGCACGCATGCACCCACACAGCCCCACTCCTTGTTCTGAGCAGGCCTTGGCCCACACAGCCCTGGGAGATCAGGCTGGGTGAGTACCAGGGCCGTGGTAGGTGCCAGCGCAGCAGGCCCCCTCTAGTGTGCAATGACCACACAGTCCCACAGCACCCTGGGCTCACCCCCCATTCCAGGTATCAGCTGTTAGAGAGCAGGCGTTTCCTGCCCAGCCCCTGAGTGAGGGACAGAGGACTCTTCATTAGATTCCAAGGCCTTTGCTGCCTTCCCCTCCCTGCTTCACCCACTCCCTCTCCAGCCTCACCCCAGGAGAGGTGGACCCAGGAAGGCCTTGGGTTAAACAGGGTTTCTATTAAGAAACATTGCACCTTTGGAACCGAGTCCTGGCTTTCCTTCCTTCTGAGTCAAGGCTAACTCCTGGCCAGTGAGTCATTCCCTGGCATGCCTGGACTGACCACCCTTTCTCTAGGTCTGGCTGGGAAGGGGTACCCCAGGAGTGGAAACTAGACCTGCATTCCTGGGCAGGCGGCCTCACCTGGAACAACCCCAAATGACTCTTCGATCGCCTGACAGCTCCAGGCGTAAGAGCAGAGGACGAAGGAACTCATGATTTCCCTTTGTCCATTATCTTGCTTACTGCCTTGCGCCAGCCTTCCCCAGATCCCTGGGATCCTGCTGCCTGCCTGGGACAGGACTGTGTGGGTGCAAAATCTGTTTTGACCCTTCCTGCCCTCTTTTCTGAGTGCCACCAGAATGGAGTATTCAGTCTTGACCTCAGGAACTCCCAGCCCCCAGCCTGGAATGAGAGCGAAGAGGCTGGTGAGAGAGGAGCCCCCCACCCCCAGCCCCAGAGGGTCAGGTTGCTGGACGAGGCACAGGAGAGAGGAATGCTGAGCAGCCCCATGGTTTCTGGGACAGGCCTGGGGACCTCAACCTTAGTTATGTATGAAAGCTGGCTTGAGGGCTTGAGTTTGAATCTTTTCTATCTGCCTAGTGTCTGGCTGGCCCAGGGGAGGAATCCAATTCTTGTTTGATGGATGAATAAATGAACCAAGAAACCAGCTGGTTAGACCCAGTGCAAATGGAGCACATGGCCTGAGGCCTGATCAGGCTATTGCCCCTAGAGGGCGCTCCAAGACCTTGAGAGGGATTTGAGCCTCCAAATTCTGGGAAGCTGCACTCTGGAATCCCAACCCTTATGAAAATCCCAGGAACCAGTTGAAAGCCACCAGAACCATCTTTTTGGTTATCTTTATTTTTCCCAAAGGTACCTCTCTATGGAAGGGCTGATCTTATAACAGGATGTGGAACCCTGGGCACACTCCCACTGGCCCCCAGCCTTGGACTGCCCTTGGCGCTCTCCCCCAGCTGACTGACTACAAAATGACCTCTAGGACCTAGGAGAAAGGTCGCCATAGCCAGAGGATCCCACAGGGAGGCCTGGAAGCTGTCGTGCAGGCCCTGGGCTGCTCATCAGCCCCTGGGCACAAAGGGACCCTAAGGGCCAGCAGCACCTAAGAGCAAGCAGGCCAGCCCTGTGGGGACCACACCCAGTTTGTATGGAAAGGGCTGGGAGAGAGGCTCTGAGTTAGCAAATGAGGGTTCCTGGGCCTGACAGAGAAACCCTAGCTGGGGCGAGTGTGCAGCCCCCTCTGGAATGGGTCAGGGGTTCAGCAGTGTCATTACTGGACACCAGTTGTATGCATGAGACAATGGAAAGGGATGGCATTTGCATTGAGCATGCAGATAGCATTTCCTCTGTGACCTCCACCACCAGGCAGCTCTTTATCCCATTGCCTTCCCTCAACCACTCCACACAGCAGCACCACAGTGCCTGTTTGGGGGCTGAGGAAACCCAGGGTTAAGTAACCTGCTCAGTGGCAGGCAGCTGGTGGAGGGGCGGCAGGGGAGGGGTTCCAGGCTCCCTTTGACCATCTTCTGAGGCAGCAGTTCTCAACCTGTGGGTCGCGACCCCTTTTTAACAATGAAAATACATTGCGACATTACATTACAAAATACACTGGAGAACACTGGACAGTTTTCCAAGGTGGAGAACCACTGTGAGGAAACCCAAAGGCACCCGCGCAGGCAGGTGAGGTTTCCCACCGGCTCCCAGCTGGGCTCTGCTCCCCTTCCCTTCCCGCCCCTCCCTGGTCTGCCCACATCCCAGGCCTCACTTGGATGGCAGCCCAGGGCCAAGGGCTTGGTTCCCCCCATCTCCTTGAGCCCTGCTCAAGTGAAGACAGTGCGTGAAGGCCACGTGTGGAGAGAGACCCCAGACCTGGTGGGACTGGAGAAAGGAGGGAACAGCTTCTGCATCGTGACCTTGCGGGGCCTGGGGCTCTCCTGGCAGGCTTGGTTCTCAAGGTGGCCCTAGCTTTGTGTCCGAACGTCCCCTGAGAACTGCTCAGGGGAGCAAAACGGCAGTGTGTTGAGCCGAGGGGATGTGAGACAGGTGGAGTCTGATTCGGGGGATGGCAGAGAGAGGCAAATGAGGGGCCAAGGAAGAGGGGAAAGGAATTTGGCAGGAATTTGGCAAGCTGAGGACAGGAAGCAAGGCAACAACTGACTCACAATTTTTGCCTTTTTAGGCTGGAAACTTCTCCTTGTGGGCTGCAGCAGGGTGTGGGCAGCGGGAGGCAGGCCAGCCGCTCCCCACATCTCCTTCCTGCCGCCCTCAGACAGATCTCTTCCCGAGTTACCTTTGCCTCCCAAGCGCTCGCCATCTGCTCAGACCCCAGGGCTGGGCCTCAGGGCTGACGTGCTCGCCTTCGTGGATGAGGAAAGCAGGGTCCTGAGAATCTGTGTGAATGGGGCGTGTTGGAGCTCTCCTTGGGGTGGGACTTAGGCTTGTTTACCCGGTCTGTGGGGGTCTCCCAGGAGGAACCGGTCACCCAGAGCTTTGGGGAAACTGAGAGCAGGGCACTGTGTTGAGTTGAGAAGCTAGTCTGAAGGCTGGTCACCTTGGGGGCAAACTGAAGGGGACAGCTGAGCAGCGAGGAGCAGGGAGTCAGGCAAAAAAGTAGGCTGGTCAGGGGTGGTGGACCTGGGCATTTCTGAGGGACGTCCTCTGTGTGTCACCGTGGTTCCTGGGAGAGCAGATGGGGCTCGAGGGCAGACACCGAGTGGGCTGATCTGAAGGGGTGCGTGGCATTTTTCTGAATCTCTTTGAGGACAAATGATCTAAAATTCATCCAATGTGGAGACAAAATGCTTGGGACTTTAGATTTAACATTACCATACTTGAGAGGGAGAGGAGGCGAGGCAGCGGGATCACGTGCTCATGAGCCTGGTTGGCCTTGGGGCTACGAGTGTCTGATTCTGCTCTAACTGGGTGGTTTCAGCTTCCCACAGCCTGGAGCAAGCCTGTCCCCAGGACCCCTGCCCCTCAGGCAGCAGCCCTGCATCCTGGTTACTCTGACCAACAGGAACTTGCCACGGACCCCACTTCACGTGCTGGAATGACTCCACACCCACCGAACCTTTGTGTCCTCTTAACATCTCAAACCAGCTGTAGTGTCTGAGAGTCCCTGTGACACGTGAGCAGGAAGAGCCCATTCCACTAGTTGCGAACATTTGCCGTGTTGGTGCCCACAGAAAGGGTTGGCATCTTGTGCTGAGAAACCTCAGACGGCCTGCTGCCTAAGTGACCGAACAGCCCTCGCTCCCAGCCACAGCGGCCCGAGGGAATCCTTAGAGGCAGACGCCTGTTTCTTAGAGGTGCTCTGGAGACCCCCCCTCACATCATCTAGGAGCCCGACTCTCCCTGGAGGGATCCTGCCACTCATGTTCCCACTCCTCCACATCCCACGCTGTGGCACCAGGGACCGCTGAGCCAGGCTCTTGGCCTCTTCCTCTTTCTGGCTCTGCTTATAGAATGGGAATTTCACTTAAAACCTCCTCTTTTCTTGATAAGGTAATAACAGCTGTGTAATGGGGAAGTGTTCTTTCCTCGGTAGGTTTGACATCAATGAACAAAAGAACTGTGTCACCTCCAAAGGAACCTCCTCCGTCTCTTCCTTTTTCTTCGTCATCCTCTTCATCTTCGCTGCCATCTTCTTCTTCTTCAGCCAGTATCCCTAGGAATGCTCTGGAAGGTTCCTCTCCACCTCAGGTGAGTGCCCCTGTGGGCCCTGCACAGCTGTTAGAAGCTGAGCTGCCCGTACGCCTCTCACTTTCCTCTCGTAACTCTGGACTCTA
Source organism: Perodicticus potto (assembly GCA_963574655.1). Lineage (NCBI taxonomy): Eukaryota > Metazoa > Chordata > Mammalia > Primates > Lorisidae > Perodicticus > Perodicticus potto. The sequence goes on along the minus strand of CAUYRH010030142.1, from coordinate 8,074 downwards.
AGTGCTCTTAGGTCAACCCAAGTGCAAGGTCAGCACCAGAGAAATACTCTGCCAAAGGTCTACCCCAGCCTTCATCATGTGTGCCTTTCATGAAAGTTCATGCTGTTCCTTGGGCCACCCCCAGTCACTCCCTCAACAAACTCCGCGGGGTACAGATTTCCAGGTATTGGACTGCACTGTGGGATGCGGAGATGCCAAGACACACGCTCTTCCCTTGCAGGATTCTCGGAGGCTATGAGGAGCTCACAGCTAAAAGATAGGTAGGCACAGAAGTGAGGGTGCCTTTGGCAGCATCCAAGAACCTTGGAAGCAACATCCCCCTTGAACAGAAAATGTCACGGTTGACATGCAGAGCTGGACTCTTTCCTCCCACATGTTCTTGTCAAGCTTCTATTGCCTGCCAGACTCTGTCTAGGCACCGGGAAATAGAGTATACAAAACAGAAAAGATGTGTGCTCTTATGAAGCCCCCAGCCCATGACCTGTCCCTGGCACCAGAGTTCTTAAAAGGCATAGCCAGTCCATCTAGAATCCACTCACGTTCTCCCTTTACCCAGAGCCGTGTCATGCTGGAAGGAGCTACTTCCTCAATGGTGCATGGTGTGAGGTTCAAAGAGGTCATCGGAAGGCCCCCCAGGCCATCCTTCTGCCACCACAGCTCAAGCCCAGAGGGTGGCTATTTCTCCTATGGTGATGGCTTCTGAGGAAGAAGGCTTAGTTTCTTGGTTGTGGAAGGAACACACCTATGGGTGGCACCTGCCCCTTAGTAGGACCATGGCTGAGTATGACAAGAAAGAGCTTGTCTCTCCCTAGGTGCCTGGTCACCTGCAGAGACCAGGCCAGCCCTGTCCTCCTGGCCCAGGAGCTTGTCAGCCTCATGCCTCTGCCTTCCCTCTGGCTTCCTGCCCACATCATCTGGGACCTAGAAAAGCCTTTGATCAAGCAGATCCTGGCAGGACCCAAGGCAGCAACATTGAATTTGGGTATCAGAGATGTACAGAAAAGAAGGGAGGAAGTTATGAATTGAGATTTGCCTTCTTCATGTACAAGAAAGGGTGAGAATTTTAAACAACTGCATTTCTGCCCATCCCCGTAGGTGACAGCTTATGATCCCCCTTCACAGGATTTGAGAGGTCATCACAGTCCTTCCACGCCAATCTTTCTGAGGCGAGCCAGAGCCCAGGGAGGGCCCAAGGACATTCCCCTATACCTGCCTCATCACCCAGCGCTGCAGTGGGCAGAATACTGCCTGGTGAGCCCCGGGAGAGACGCAAGCCCTGTGCAGAAGGCCTCCGATGGGTGCCAGGAGGCAGAGGCCCCTGCCCGGGACACCAGCTGCATCCACAGAGACCCACACCTGGTTGGGGGGAAGGACAGGTGCTCTCCAGACCAAGAGCTGTGTCCTAGAGATGAAGAGGACCCAAGAGAAGGGAGCTTTGGGCCCAGCAGGGAGGAGGAAGGTGGGTCAGACCTGGCAGAGGAGAAGAAGTCTGGCTTAAAGAAGTTAGTCCTCACTCAGGAGCAGAAGACCAAGTTGCTGGATTGGAATGACTCCATCCCCCAGAGGACGCGCCTCCAGGCTGGGGAGCGACTTTCCCAGAAAAGCGCCGAGAGTGGGAGAGGAGGTCGAGTGCTGAAACCAGTCTGTCCCTTGCTGCTCCCTCAAGTGGCAAAAGAGACCCCGCCAGCCCAGAGGGAAGCCTGGGAGGAGATGGGGTCCCCCGCAGAACAACCCGCAGGGGAGCCCAGCGCGCCTCCACCCAGGTCGCCGCTGCGTGTCATCACCAATGCCATCCGGAGGTCCCTCTTCCCCAACTCTGAAGGTGGGAGGAAGGCCTGGGCCAAGCCGGAATCCAAACCTTCGCCCCCTCACACCTCCACGCGCTCTTTCAGCCTTTGGAAACCCAGTTCCAGTAAGGACCAGGCCCCGCAGTCCCCGCGGAGAACCATGGCGGGCCGGGCGTCAGCGTTCTTCTCCCTGGGCACCCAGGCTGCCAGGGCCGCGCGGTCCTCGGACCTCAGCCCTCCTGACCCTGCCCTCCGCGCCCACAGTTTGCCCAATCGGCCATCCAAGACCTTTCCTGCACTCACGTCCCCACCCCGCAGCAAGACTGGCGATGTCCCTACACTCCCGGAGAAAGGGAGTTTGCAAGAGACCTTCCCAGATGCTTCTAGGGTTCCCAAAAAAAGAATCGCGCTTTTTTCCTCTCTCAGACTCAAAGACAAATCTTTTGAGAGCCTCTTCCAAGAATGCAGACAAAGAAAGGACCTCAGGGACCTCTTTGGCAGTCCCAAGGAGCAGGTGCAGCCGGTGCTTTCGGAGCAGCTGGCGCAGCCTTTCAGAGGCGCCTCCCTGCGGCAGGCGGGGCCTCCGGAAGACGCAGGTAAGCGGCTCTTTCCTAACAGACTCGGGTTCGTGCGGGGCCCTTGTCACCCTCCCTGGGTTAGTGCTGCTTTCACTTTGTCTTTGGCTTCCCGAATTCTGATGAAAATAGGAAAAATCGAAGTTGAAGCTTTTGAAAATATAATCTGAAAAAATTAGTTTTGAAATTAGGTTATAGGAGGTGTTGAAAAGAGACAAAGCATCCGCCCTAATCCCACCACTCTCCCACTCAGGTTATTTACTGCTGTACGTGAACATTTTTCTCTCTTTTAATCAACATTATTTCATAGGCATTATGCCCATTATCACAGTCCCCATAAATGTGATTTAATAGAATAGTCTATCTAGTGAATACGTTATCATTTAGTGAATTATTTCCTTATTGTTTAACTTATAGGCATGCATATATATAAATTATATGTGAATATTTCTATATTTCATACATGGTGTTGAATGAACATCTTTACACGTGTAACCTTTTCTTTCCCTTGCATTACTTACCTAAATGCTTTTATGTATATATGGTAAACATAGGCCTTTTTATATTTAAATCTGATTAATTTTTTTAAAATTCTAAAATCATTAATATGTCAAAAAAAAAAGAATAATCCAACAACGGGGAAATAGTTAATAAAAAGTAAAATGTAAAAAGTAAATCATCTCTTCCCCTCTCCTCTTTGCCAAAGGTTTAGTATATTCCTTTAGACACAGTTTAGCTAAACATTTACATGTGTCTTTTTTTGTTGTTGACATTTGTTTGATTGCCCTAAACAAACGACAATTCTACTGTCTCTATTGTTGAACAACTTGATTTTTCATTGTTTTTTTACCTTTTTATTTTTTTAACTTTTACTCGGTAACATTAGTTTTCAAGTCAAAATTATTGATCTTCTTTGATATTATAATCAAACAGCTAAATAGATTACAAGAGATTTCATTTCAGCCAAGTTCAGGGTAAGCATGGACAGGCTGGAGTATAACTATACCCTGTATCGCACATTGTAAAATTTAATGTGTTGTGCATTTTATATGGTTCAGAATCAAAGGGTAAAAAAGGCACCAAATGAAAAATCCTCTCTCTTTTCATCATCCCTCATCCATCATGTCCCATCCCCAGTGGAAGGTGGTACCTTCAGTTTCTTGGGCATTTTTTCAGGCAGAAGTTATACCTATCAGAGCAAATTTATATGTTATACTATTTCTTTTTTTTACACAAATGATAGTATGGTAGCATACTGTACACATCTTTTTTAATACTTTTTGTTTTCGTTCTTTTTTTCTTTTTTGTTGAGACAGAATCTCACTTTGTCACCCTTGGTAGAATGCCATGGTGTCATAGCTTATAGCAAACTCAAACTCTTGGGCTCAAGTGATGCTCTTGCCTCAGCCTCCTGAGTAGCTGGGATTACAGGCGCCTGCCACAACACTTGGATGTTTTTCAGAGACTGGATCTCGCTCTTGCTCAGGCTGGTGTCAAACTCCTGAGCACAAGCAATCAGCCTGCCTCGGTCTCCCAGAGTGCTGGGATTACAGGCATGAGCCACTGCACCTGGCCATCCCTTTGTATGTTAAAGAGTCATTGTGTTTCCTTTTCCATGAATTGTTGATTCTGTCCTTTGTGTAGCTTTCTACTGGTTTGTTGGTATTTTTTCTTAGTGATCTGTAGGAACTTCTTATTAAAAGGGAAATCTGGCCCTCTTTTGTGATGATAGGAATTATAGATTTTTTTTCTAGTGCTTGTTTGTGCATAACTTTGTTTATGATGGGTTTTGTTGCATAAAATTTCTGTTTTCATACAGTAGTTGTAAATACCTTTTTGTTTTATACCCCCTGAGTTTTATATAATTGTTTAGAAAGAGCACCTTTCCAGTTTATATAAGAAAATTCTCACACACCCCACATACACACCAGGACACTGTTGCTTCCACATTTCAACCCGGGATGCGCACTTCTGTACAATGGAGAGAGGGCTCATTCAAAATGAAGTACTCCAAATTTATGATCCCTCGACCAAGAGCCAGGTTGAAGCTTAATTTTTTGTCATTTTAAGACAAGTTTCCAAGTAAATGGTGTACATAAACTCATCAGAGTATTCAAATGACCAGGTATAAACCAATTTCAGGTACTTACTTGTGCTCATTTTATATAATTTTAATGCTAGTTATCATTCTTGTATATAACTAAGGGCACCCTGAGAACCTTTTTTTATTTTTGCATAAATATTTTTATTTTTTGTAAAGTTCACAAATATTGAGTCTACCACTGCTGAACTTTTGCAAAGTGCAATTTGTGTGATCACCTCTGAGTTCAGGCTATAGAACAATTACCAACACCTAGAAGACTCTCTATGCTTTCCCTCTATTATATCCCCCACCCCAAAAAGGTATTTACCATCTGTCTCCCATGATCTTAGATTACTTTCGTAGATTTTTTTTTTAATTTTATAAAAATTGAATCATTCAATATTGTGGGAGGCAGAATGACAAGGAGGGCCCCACGCTTCCTGCCCCCTGGTGCACTTGCCTTATATAATCTAGCCCTCTGGAGTATGGTGGGAACCTGTAATATGATGGGTTTCACTTCATCCCGTTAGGTTAGAGGATTGTGCAAATATAATTAAGTCCCAAACCGATTTACTCTGAGTTAATCAAAAGGGAGATTATCCTGGGTGGGTCTAACTCAATCAGGTGGCCCTTAATAAGGATTTCCTGAAGTCAGAAATTGTATTCAGAGTCTGAGAGAGACGTGATCCTGTTGGCCTCCAAGAAGTAAACTGCCACATTGTGAGAGGGCCCGGGAACAGGAGGCTTCTGGGAGCTAAGATAGACTTCCAGCTGACAGCCCACAAGAATAGGGGTCCGTGCCCTACAGCACTAGTAACTGAATTCTGCCAACAAATTGAATGAGCTTCGATGAGGACCCTGACCTGCCGATGAGAACTGCCACCCAGCTGATAGCTAAGTTGCAGCATTTTGAAACCCTGAACAGAGGACCTAGTTAAGCTGTGTCTTGACTTCTGATCTGCTGAACTCTAAAGGAAAAAATGGTGTTGCTGTAAAGGGGCTGAATTTGTGGTAATTGGTTCCATAACCGTAGAAAACCAATGCAAGTATATCCTTTTTCGTGCCTGGCTTCCTTCATTAAACATTATGGTGTGGGGGATTTGTCCGCATTGTTATGTGTAGAAGTGGTTTGTTCTTTTCCATTGTTACATTTTTTTAATTGTATGAATCTAGCATAACTTATTTGTTACCTTTTGTGGCTGGGCATTGAGGTTGTTTTCAGTTTTTATTGTGAATAATGCTGTTTTGAGCACTCTCATACATATTTTTTTGTGCATATACATGCTTATTTCTGTTGGGTATTGCCTAAGATAAATAAAGCTGGACACTAATTAAATCAGAATTGTAAATAGGGAAGAGGTTCCAGAGTGAACCGAACTAAACTCCGATTTCTATGGCAGTGACTGGGTGTTTTACAGGGAGGAGGAGGAAGGCAGTCAAGCAGGAGCTCAGGGGAAGCAGGGAAGTGGAGACTCCCAAAGGGTCGGCCAGGGTATGAACAGGCTGGCTGTGTCTATTAGTTGGCAATTAATAAGGAAAGAGTTCTGTCTTCCCATAGAGACAGAAGACAGTCGTCCTTTACTTCCTGAGTGCATTTTAAAGAAATGAATGGCTTTCCAATCCTTGAAAAAGCCACTCCTGAATTGTAGACAATACATATGTCACAAAGGGATAGAGGAGGGATTCACAGTCACAACCCCTTTTTAGTAAAAGTTCTCAGAACAAGTGGTGGAGGTGCCTATCATCAGATGTTGGCTAAAACAAACAGTAAATTCTTTTGGTAACCTTGAGCTCTCCCCGCCAGGTACTTGAAGGGGGAGCTGAAGGCATCCTACGGATTTGGTCTTAGGCACTAGAAACTATGTTCATGTTTGTTTAAGTCTTTAAATGTGGGGCAAAGGGGATAGATAAAGCCATTTGTGGTGAGAGTCTGTACATTTTGCAGGCCAAGGTGGAGGCCTAGTTGAGAAGAGGACTCAGGAGCCTGGCTACAGTTTGGTAGTCAAGAATCTTTGTTAGTGTATACCGAGGCGTGGAACTGCTAGAAGGCAGGTTAGGCATGTAGGCTGGTTTTAGTAGATACCGTCAGTCATCCAGAATGGTTGCATCAAGCTGTATACCCTCAGCAGGGAACGAGAGCTCCCTTTGCTCCCCATCCTTGCCAAGACTTGGTAGTTCCACATTTGTTTGGTTTTGCCAGTGTAGCCATTTTTATAGGTGTACAGTGGCATCTCATGATGGTTTTCACTTGTATTTGCCTGGTACTGATGTTGTGTAACTTTACACGTGCTTACTTAGATACTGTCCTGTATGGAGTTCTATTTAAGTCTTTTGCCCACACCTTTATTGTGTTGTCAGCCCTCTCTCCCTATCAATTTAAAATCTTCATTGATTCTGGATATGAGTCCTTTGCCAGATATTTGTATTGCAAATATCTTCTCTCACTCTTTGGCTCCCATTTTCACTCTCTAAAGGTGTCATTGAATAATCAGAAATGCATGTTTTCATGAAGTCAAATCTACCACTATTTTCCTTTATTGCTGGGTATTGTTTAGCATTCTATTTATAAAATCTTCCTCTACTCCAAGGTCATGTCCATGTTTTATGTTGCCTTCTCAGGAGAAGCAGGGAAGTGGAGACTCCCAAAGGGCTGGCCAGTGTAAATGTATGTGCTATCCAAAAAGAGTAGCCACTATTTCCCACTTAAGATATGGCTAGTGTAAGGAGTTGAATTTTTTATTTTTTAAATTTTAATGCATTTAAATTTAAAACTGAAGCAGCATAAAATGACTTTCTATGAAGCACAGCTTTATCTTTTTTAAAAAATAGGATTATATGTCACTTTACCATTAAAAATTTAGTATCTGTGGCTCAAAGGAGTAGGGCGCCAGCCCCATATGTCAGAGGTGGCGGGTTCAAACACAGCCCTGGCTAAAAACTGCAAAAAAAAATTTAGTACCTGAACTGGGATACACTAAATATACACCAGATTCCAAAGATTTAATATGAATGAAGTAGTTTAAAATATCTCATTAATTTATATTGGTTCCATGTTGAAATGATAATATTTTTTAAATTTGGGGTGAAATAAAATATATTAAAGTGAATTTCATCTTTTTCCTTTTACATTTTTAATGCAGCTATTAGAAATGTTTAAGTCACATACATGGCTTGTATTATATTTCAACTGGGCAACACTGTTGTAGAAGCTTTATTATTTCACCTTTTACATTTAAGTCGATGGTCAAACTAGGGTAGATTTTTATGTATGCTGTGAGATAGGGCATAGGTTTCTTTTTTTCCCACGTTGTCCAGGTGATTAGCAGCGTTTATTAAGAAGGCCGTCCTTCTCTCCCCACTGTACGACAGTGAGTTTTGTCATTGGTTTGGCAGGTCTGGTTTTTGGACCTTCTGTTTTCCTGGTTGGTTTGACTTGTCCTTACGTGTAAATCGCCCTGTCTCCTTTGTATGGTTTTTTTTTTTTTTTTTTTGAGACAGAGCCTCAAGCTGTCACCCTGGATAGAGTGCTGTGGCATCACAGCTCACAGCAACCTCCAATTCCTGGGCTCAAGCTAGTCTCCTGCCTCTGCCTCCCAAGTAGCTGGGACCACAGGCACCCGCCACAACGC
>CAUYRH010030137.1:0-41260 GCA_963574655.1 Perodicticus potto | reverse complement strand
ATGCAGAATATGAATGTGTTCATACAATAACTAGGAAAGTGCTATGCAGCCTATGTTAAAGAGTTTGATGAAAATGTTTCAGATTGTATATGAAGCCAGCACATTGTACCCCACGATTGCACTAATGTACACAGCTATGATCTAATAAAATAAATAAATTCATAAGCCTGGTAGTCACATAATATATGTGGTGGTACACACCACGGGCGTGAGCACAGGGTGGGAGGATGTACCCAGGCAAGTGAGAGTACAAACAGGGCTCCCAGAAAGCATGGAAACCAGCTGAGAACACACTTTGTAAATGCTTTGGAAGTTTAATTTTATAGCAATAGTTTAAATTGAATCACAGCTAATTTCCACCAAACTTGGTTGGCCTCTACAGGTTTCTCTATTGTGAGAAAAAAATAGACTTGTTACTCTTCTAGAGTGTTCAGATTGCAGGGCCCCCGTGCTATAGACTTGTCCCTGAGCAGGCCCAGTGGCCAGCTTTCCCTGCCTTCTGCATGTGTCACTTGTCAAGGAGACAAGGCCGAGGCACCCGGTGTTCTAAAAGGCAGAGAAGCCCTGCTGTCATGCTGGTCTGTGGTGTACAGATTCTCTCTCAGAACTCCCGTTACTCACCTATAAAATCAGGGAGGAGAAGGCGAATGCCATTCCCTGCAGCAGCAGGGGAAGGTTTGAAAGGACATGGCCTTGTGAATGGGCAGACCCCACCTTGACCTTGTGAATAGGTGGGCCAATGTCATTTTAACCAGTGATGGGCAAGTGCAGCTCACACTTCAAAGGAGCATCGCAGCACCGTTCAGCTCCTCACGGGCATGCGTGTCACACGGAGTTATTGTAAGTTTCCTCCAAGTATTTGTGCAAGGCTCTAGCATAGGGTGAGTGAGTGAGCATTTAAAATCTCTATTAGTGTTTGAAGAATACTCAGAGATCTAAAAATAGACCTGCCATTCGATCCTATAATTCCTCTACTAGGTATATATCCAGAAGACCAAAAATCACATGATAACAAAGATATTTGTACCAGAATGTTTATTGCAGCCCAATTAATAATTGCTAAGTCATGGAAAAAGTCCAAGTGCCCATCGACCCATGAATGGATTAATAAAGTGGTATATTAATAAAGTGGTATATGTACACTGTAGAATATTATGCAGTCTTAAAGAAAGATGGAGACTTTACCTCTTTCATGTTTACATGGATGAGGATGGAACATATTCTTCTTAGCAAAGTATCTCAAGAATGGAAGAACAAGTATCCAATGTACTCAGCCCTACTATGAAACCAATTGATAGCTTTCTTGTGCAAGCTATGACCCAATTATAGACCAAGAAGAAGGGGGAAGGGGAGAGGGAGGGGAGGGGAGGGCAGAGGATGGGTGGAGGGAGGGTAATGCGAAATTTACATTATGAAAGGATACATGTGAAATTTATTAAGTGTAGAATATAAATGTCTTAACACAATAACTACGAAAATGTGTTGAAGGCTATGTTAACCAGTTTGATGAAAATATTTCAAGTTGTATATAAAACTAGTACATTGTACCCTATGATTGCATTAATGTACACAGCTATGATTTAATAAAAAAAATAGAAAAACTGAAAAGAAAAAAATAAATAAAATTAAATTAAAAAGGAAATATTTATGAGGGTTGATAAACTCTTATGTGAAAACAAGAATTCCCTGGGAAAGATTTTTAGTATGTTAATTGTACAGTACCCTCTTTTGATACATTATAAAACACATTTAGCTCATTTTCTTCAATTGCTTTGGTCATATGGATAAGAACAAAAACATTAGCTTCCCTCTACTTCAGTGAGAAAAATTATGCCCCAAACCTCTGCCAAATGGACTCTATTGGTTTGAAAGATGAAAGAATGAGACTTTGCATGCATATATTTTAAATCTATGTTTGTATAAAGATATTTGAGAAAATAATTACGTTACCTACTTCTATAGCGCATCAAAAATATTACTATACTGGAAAAGTATTTCAAACAACATGCCCTCCTAAAATTGGATAAAGGGCATCATTCTATCTTACACAAAATATCAACAGTATGGTCTGGAATTGAGATATAGGAATAAAATATTATGACATCTGAGGACAAAAAAGTAAGTGAGACAGAAACCAAAAGATAAGTACTTAGATCATTTGGAGCTACTATGTCTGATTAAAATCATCCCTAAGAGAGTCCATGATATGGTATAGGTGTTGGGTCAATGGTATTGTACAATTTTATTTTATTCTTCTAGAAACCTGGGAATTGTGTGCTATTTGCAGCATTTCAAAAATGAAGAAAATGAGCCGTAAATAATTTTATTAAGATCATAGAGTAATTAAGTGGTGAAGCCAGAATACAAATTCAGGTCTTTCTAACTCCAGAGTCTATGTTATTTTCATATTTAATTAAGATGAAGTTGGTGAGATTTGTTTCTATGTAATCAGTTTCTGACTAGGCTCTTCTTCCAGTGTAATAATAGACTTAAAACTAAGCTAAATATTACAAAAGATGGCTTAGAACATTTGTAATTATAAGTTTGCTACATTAATAAAGTGAACAACTTAGAATTAACTAATCCTTCTTTTTGAAATTACTAATTGCTAAAATCTAACACAGGATCAAATGCAATGTAATTTAATATTAGAATTTATTTTGATTGTGTATCATAGGGAGTAAAATATAAATGATGTCTTTAATTTTAATATTACTACCTTTTGGGAAGGTAAAAGTGACCATGTCTGTGTTGAAAACATATGCATTTAGTATTCTCTAAGTGTGTCAGCCACCCATTAATATATAAATACTTTTATGATAATTATCTGAAAAGAAGAATTTATTGAAATGACTATTTTTATAGGAGTTTTTCAAAACCCATACTACAGATAGTTACTCCACATTTCAGTAAATATATTTCATTAAGATTAAAATAGGTCTATTTCTCAATAATCAAAATATTCAATGTAAGTACTATGCTATTTTCAGTGCAATTTTAAAATTTTATCTGTTTCCAAAGGTGAGTATTAAATCACACTTTCCAATGAAGAGAATGGCTTGAATTAATGACTCAAAGTGCATTCAATTGTCAAGTTTTATTTTTACAACTTAGATCCACTAAAATAAGTTTGAGTAAGTAAGTAAAATAGGTCTATTAAGCAGTATTATTTGCAATTATGCTTTGCCAGTGTGTCTTCAAAAGAAAAAAGTGGCTCACCACTTCTAAAACCTGGAATTATGTGATTTTTAACTTTAAAATTCTTGACTAACAACAACAGCAGATTAAAAAATTTTCAAGACTTTAGAAGAATAATTTTTGAAACATCATTTAGAGACTTGAATATAGTTATACTTCATCTTAAGGCATTGAGAAATTAGTTTATTTTAAAATTTATTTTCAGTGACTTTAAAAGAATCTCCGTTATCATTATTTATTTGTTGTTTTGGTTTCAATGGGGAAAAAGATAAAAAGAGTGGTTCTGTACAGAGACTTGGGCTCTGTACATCAAAAAATATTGATTATGGAAACAATCCAGAAAGAAAAAAAAATTAAAAGCATAGTACTTCTCAAAAATAAGATAAACATCTAGGTAACCAGAAATGAAATCAGATGTAAAAGCATAAAAGAGAGTCAAAAACGATGTCTATTGGTCTTTGCCTTCAGCAGCAGGCAGAGTAGCCAGGGAGTGACAGGGATTAGAATCGCCTCCTAGAAGCAGACGTGGAATCCAGGCTCACTATTTGAATTCAGGCCTGTGAAAGGGCAGTGGGCACAAACAAAAGCTGTAACCTTTCCCACAGAAAAGACTTGTATAATGAGGCATTCCTAAGGATGTGGGAAAAAATTGAAAAATCTTCCCACTGAGAACTAGTATTGAACTGCTTATTTGGCCCTGCTTTGACCTGAGAAAGCCCCAATATCCCCAGATGATTAAAGCATTACACTGACAATATCAGATCTCACTACATGCAGGGGATATAAAGGCCAAATTGAAACATTCACCACTACAGACTAGGGACATATGACTGGGGCAGGGCTGTGGGGAGGGGAGACACACAGAGAGAAATGTCACTGTAGGTGATTCTGAAAGCCAAATTCTGAAACACACTAATAACAGCAGCAGAAGAAATCAAAATTTGAGAGATTGTCGCTTCAGATACAGTATGAAATAACAAATCATAAATGACTTTAAAATGAATAGGTTGCAGGTTATCAAACCCATATGAAAAAAGAAGCTATGAAACACCAGAACAGGGCAATATAAAATAGAACTATTTCAAATGCTAGGTATTAAAAATATACTCAGTGAAATTAAATACTTAAGAGTGTTGAAAACGAACATAGTCAAAGAAAAGATTAAAATGTTTGCTTCTCATGTAACAAATGCCCATCCATAAACCACAGAATAAATCATTGAAAAGAAGTTCAGAGCCAGAGGTCAAAAGTTAGAGAATCCAATTTATCTGTAATAGAGAATGCAGGAGAAAAAACAATGAAATAAGTATGGGACAAACCATATCCAAAGAGGTAAGGCTGAGGGTATTGTGGTATAGACGGGATGATTCTTCCTAAAGAAACACCCCTGAAACCACAAGCAGGATAAGCGGGAACGAATCAGTGTGCAAATGCATCGGACTGAAATGGATCGGTGGAGTCACCACACCAATAACAATAAACAACTGGAGGAAGAATGAGCAGCAAAATAGAATTTCATGTTTAGAAATATCAAGGGAGACTTCCTTCTCTTTAATATGTACCAATTAATTAAACTCACTTTGTTCCATTTAAAATGTAGTATTAATATAAAGTTCACAATTCCAAGTAGCAAATATCAGATACTAGGGTTTTATTCCCTGCCTTTCTTTGTTTTTCTTTTCCTTTTTATTGGTTTTTCTGCTAGAGCTCAGTCTCAAAGATTTAGTTAATCATACTTTTAAATTAAAGAATACATTACCATAATTTATCTCTGTCTGTCATCCTTTGATTTTTGCCTTTCTTTCAGGATCACTATTCTTATTCTCTCACCCCAAAGCTACTGAGCATGATCTGTGCCCATGAATGCAATTTTATAAGATATGATGTGTTTATGGAAATACATATTTTCATCTTATCCAGATAGTGTAAATCTCATGCTGTTTTCTACTTTACCTTACTCAAAGCTCTGATTACAGATCTTTCAGTGTTACTGAAAACTGTGTGTTTATTTTTAGTATTTCAGTGTAACATAGTGAACATCTACTACATTTACGTGACCACCACATTCTTAGAACAGACACTGAGGTTACCTCCAACTGGCTGTCCCCTAACCAATACCACAATCAGTATACTTTCTTCATTTACTTATAGATGTTTCTGAGAATTTCCCTACGGTATATACACACTGTCCCATATTTATTTAATAATTTGAAAAAACTTCTTTTCAGAATACTTTCACTGCAAGTGACTGAAAGCGTTCCATGCAAATTCACTAACACTTGATATTTTTATCATTATTAATTATAGTCTCTCTGACAAAAGCAATGACTCACTGTCTTAATTTGCATTTCAATGATTATGACTAAGAAGTATCTTTGTGTACTATTTAGATATGCAAAAGTCTGATCTAAGATAGTTTATCTCTGTCATTGGTCCTTTTTCAATTTGAGTTTCTGTCTTTTCTTTGGTTAACAATAGTTATTTTTATTTTCCAGATAATAATCTATCATTAGTTTTAAATTTAGCAAATAGGTTCCCAATGAATCAATGCTATCCTTCAGTGAAGAAAAAAACTTATTATTTTTTCTTTAATATTGATAACATCATAACAGTCAGCTTCTTTTTTGTAGTTTTTGGCCAGGGCTGGGTTTGAACCTGCCACCTCCAGTATACGGGGCTGGCACCCAAATCCTTTGAGCCACAGGCGCCACCCCAATAGTCAGCTTCTTCATATTATAGTGTATGTTTTGTGTTATGTAGGAAGTCATTGTTACCCACTTTCCACAAAATTTTTCTGATCTTCTTCTCTTTGCCTGTGTGCAAATGTCACATGCTTTGTCTAGAACATATTTAAGATCTGCTTTTCTACTGGGCATAAGAAAAGCCTAAGGGTAGGCTTATTTTTCTTCTTTAGGGAGGAAGTTTGCCCAGATTCTTCTAATCACTGATTTGTTGTGCAATCTTCATAATATATGAAGATCCCATAGTGAGTGCATTTATTCCTAAAGTTTCTATCCTACTTACTTTATATACTTGTCACTTCATACATAAAGATAATATGGGGTTTATAACTATACTTTTATAGACTGTCTTAATATTTAGTCAGTGTTGTCATTTATTTTCATAGTTAAAGCAAAGCTGGGAAGCTGTAAGTGCTTAGTCTTCAATATAAAATTTGGTTCTTACACCATATTTTCAGCATAGTGTTTTAAGATTGTATTAAATTTCTAAGCTAATTGAGAGAAAATCTATAATTTTTACACATTTACTATGCTATATTATACTAAGCACAAATTTTATATAAGTTCATGTTATATAAATGATATATACATAATACATATCAACACTCACATTGGTATGAGGCTATTAATATGCAGTACATAAAATAAAGCATATTAGCACTTAAGAGTTTCAGCTTGAGCTTTTAAGTGAAACCCATCCAGACTGAAATCCTGCTGTAATCACCAGTGTGATCATCAGCAGATTATTGAATCCCTTGGGTCTCAGGTTTTCATCTGTAAAGTGGGGGTGGGGGGGAATGCCCCTGTCTGTCAAACATGAAATACTCTAAAGGAACCAATATATATCATGTGTATGACTACCAATAGTGATTATTAAGCATGCGCTTTATAGTTTATTAATTCAACCATGGTAAACATAAAATCCTGGTCAATGTAACACAACACTTAGGAAACCAACATGTTGAAAGGAAATGTCTAAGAACATGTCCTGTGTGGATGGCTGAAAATACTGGGACAATAGGCAGGTCCAATACTTCTACCTCAAGGGCTCAGCAACTCTTTTCAAACAAAGGTAAGTAAAATAAACTTCATTGGAAATTTAACCACATTACTTTAATAATTAAAATGAGAATAAACTTTAAGCCTTAGAACTATTTTTAGAGCATTTCTTCTCTAAATCACCAGATTGATTTTTTCTTAAAAAATAGAATTTAAACTTTGTAAATAAGTTGAGCTAGCAATGTGTAAATGTGGAAGCTAAAAGAATGTTTTCTTAAAATCCTGTGTAAAAGTAGCAGTTCTTCCATGAGTACAGATAAATTGTGTGTTTGCATCCTTGTGTGCAATTTCATTTTAAATGTTCCAGTAAAATGGCAAAACACAAGGAAAAGTATACTTTAGGAAAATAATGTTCATCCACTGCATAACAATGGGGGGGGTCTCTGATACCTTCCCCCAACAGCACTTGGCTGTAAATATGAAGTATATAAAATAAAGCATATTAGAAGTAAGAGCTTGAGCTTTTGAGTCAAACCTATCCAGATTGAAATCCTGGCTGTAATCACCAGGCTGATCATCAGCAGGTTACTGAATACCTTAAGTCTCAGTATTTTAATCTGTAAAATGGGGGAAATATCCTCCCTGTTTGTCTCAAATGAAATACTGTGAAGGAACCAACATATATGATGTGTGACCTGCCAAAAGGGACAGAGAATGCACTTTATATTTTTGTAATTTTAATCATAGTAAACATAAAATCATGGTAACCATAAAACCATGGTCATTATAACATATTATTTCTTATTTAGAGACTTGACTTGAGCATAAAGGAAGTGAACATATTGATTTTCTGATCAAAGTCAACATACTGATTTCCTGATCCCCCCCCCATTTGTATGCAGCCATTAATATGAGGTACAGGAAGTAAAGCACATTAGAAGTTAAGAGCGTGAGCTTGACCTTTGAGTCAAACCTATCCACATTGAAATCCTGGCTGTAATCACCTGCGTGAGCTTCAGCATGTTGCTGAATCCCTTGAGTCTCAATTTTTTTATCTATAAAGTTGGTGGGGAGAATGTCCCTTGTTTGGCTCATATGAAATACTTGGAAGAAATATATTTTATATTTCTATTAATTTAATCACAGTAAACATAAAATCATGGTAACCATAAAATCATGGTCATCATAACATAACATTTCTTATTTAGAGGCTTGACTTGAGCATAAAGGAAGTAACATATTGATTTCCTGAAACGTCTAAGAAAATATCCTGTTTGGATGGCTGAAAATATTAGGACAATAGACAGGTCTAATATAGTCTTCCTCCAGGCCATAGCCACTATTTCTCAACTAAGACACATACATAAGCTTCATCAAAGATTAAACCACATTACTCTAATAAATAAAATTAGAATAAACTTTGGCCCTAAAACCATTGTGGGGGGGGGGGACAATTCCTCTCCAAATTGTTTTTTTTTTAAATAGACTTTCAACTTTGCAAATAACTTAAGCTAGCAACGTGTAAATGTGGAAGCTCAAAGAATGTTTCTGAGAAACCTGATGTCCCAGTGTAGGAGTTCCTCCAGGAGTATGGATAAGTTGTATGTTTGCTTCCTTGTATGCAATTTCATTTTAAATGCTCTAGTAAAAAACTTTAAAAAACAAGTAAATGCATGCTTTAAGAAAATTAGAAGTTAAGAGCTTGAGCTTGAGCTTGAGCCTTTTGAGTTAAACCTATCCAGATTGAAATTGTAGTTGTAATCACCTGTATGATCACAACAGTTTATTGGATCCCTCGAGTCACAGTTTTTTCATCTATAAAAGGGGGGGAAAAGGCTTTCTGTTTGACTGAAATGAAATAGTATGCAGGAAGCAACTGATGTGATGTATGGCCTACCAAGAGTGATTGTTAAGCACGTAGTTTATATTTTTATTATTTTAATCATGACAAACATAGTATCATGGTAACCAAAAAATCATGGTCATCATAACATAATGAGTTTTTCTAGATACTTGACTTGAGGGAAAAGAATGTCAACATATTGATTTACTGAACCAAAGGGAAATGTCTAAGGAAGGGTCCTGAGTTAATGGTTGAAAATATTAGGAGAGTATGTGGGTCCAACATAGTCTGCGTCTAGGGCTCAGTAACTATTTCCAAACTAAGGTAAGTAAATAAACTTCACTGAAGAAAAATCACATTCCTTTAATAAGTAAATTGAGAATAAACTTTAGGCCCTGTACCATACTTTGGGATACTGTTGCTCCAAATCACCAAATTGGTTTCTTTGTAATAGACTTCCAATTTTCCAAAAAATTGAGCTAACAATATGTAAATATTGAATCTAAAAGAATGTTTTATGAAAACCCTGATGTAAAAGTATATAGGAGTCTCTCCATAAGTATGGACAAATTATTTGTTTGTATCCTTGTGTGCAATTTCATTTTGAATGGTCCAGTAAAAAGTAAAAAAACAACAATAAAAAAGTATACTTGGAAAAATTATGTTCAACCAGTGATGAAAACGTTTATTGGAAAAATTCATTGAATCGTGTCATAATTGTTGGCTGATTGTAATAAGCATAACAGACCAAGAAAACATCTACAGAGAAATAGGAAAATCTTAACTGAAAATCTTGGCATGAGAAAGGTTTGCACAAAACTGGACCTGAAGGAACTCAATGATGAATAAAAGCAAAGGAGAGTTGAAGTTTGCCAAGAGCTTTTGGAGAGGCAAGATAATGTTTCGGGCACCATTACTACCGGTGATAAAACATGAGTATCCCAATACAACCCTGAAACAAAGTGTCAAAGTGCACAATGGAAGTCAGCCAATTCTTTAGGACCGAAAATGTTCTGCCAGTCCAAATCAAGAGTCAAATGACATTGCTAAACTTTTTTGATAACAGAGAGATTGTTCATTACAAATTTGTACCAGCTGGACAAATAGTTAACCAAGTTGAGAAGTGCTGAAAGGCATCCTGAAAAAGTTAGATGAAAACACAATAAACTTTTTGCCAAATCATGTCTCTTCCATCACAACCATGCATGAGCTCACATGGCTCTTTCTATGAAGAAGTTTTAGCCAGTAAACAGCTGTATTGTTAACACCCTCCCTCCTCAACTGATTTGGCTACCAATGACTTTTTTCTTTATCAAAATATTAAGGAAATATGGAAAGGAAAATATTTTGATGACCTTTAGGACATCAAGGGTAATATTCTCTGATGGCCATTCCAGAAAGTAAACTCCAAAATTACTTGGAAGGGTGGACTAGGCATTGTCACTAGTTCATGGCTTTAACTTTGAAGGTGACCATACTGACATCCAGAAATGAGGTTTGTAGCACTTTTTTCCTAGGATGAGTTTGCAAAACTAATTGTCAGATATGTGTATTAATTTATGATTCCTGTCATTTAATTAGTGAGTTGATCCAAGTAGATTTTTTCTTTTTTTTTTTGAGACAGAGTCTCACTGTCACCCTCAGTAGAGTGCTATGGCATAACAGCTCACAGCAACCTCCAACTCTTGGGCTTAAGTTATTCTCTTGCCTCAGCCTCCCTGGTAGCTGGGACTATAGGCATCAACCACAATGCCCAGCTATTTTTGTTGCAGTTGCCACTGCTGATTTAGCTGGCCAGGGCCGGGTTTGAACCCACTACCCTCAGTATATGGGGCCAGCACCCTACCCACTGAGCCATAGGCGCCACCCGATCCAAGTAGAATTTTTTAAAAGCTACATTACATTAGTTAAAATATAGTTCTCTGCAGTAGTACTTACAATATTGCTATGAACTAAATTGGGCCTTCTCCTTAGAATTCACATATTGAAGCCCTAACCTCCAGTGTGATTGATTATATTTGGAAATGAGACCTTTGGGAGGTTAAGTTTGATGAGGCCAGGAGGGTGTGGCCCTCATGATGGGATTGGTGACTTTATGAGAACAGTCACCAGTGCTTCCTGTTTGTCTCTGTCATGTAAGGACAGAGTGAGAAGGTGATCATCTGCAAGCAGAAAAAAGGCCTTCCTAGGGACTCAAATTGATAGGCACCTTGTTCTTGGACTTCCTAGCCTACAGAACCTTGAGATATAAATTTCAGTTGTTTAAGCCACCCAGTCAATAGTATTTTGTTATAGCAACCCAATCTGACTAAAACAAGCACTTTTCCAAGTTACTTTGCACTTTTACTTATAATAACTTTTATTTCTTTTTTCTTTTCCTGCCCTGCACATTACAGATCAAATCTCCATAGACAATTTTCAATTCATGCATTCTTTTCAAATCTTTACTGGTTCATACTTCTTCCTTCAATTGTATTTTTAAAAAAATTTTCCAATAATATCTTCCTGACAGAAAGGGTAGACATAATACATTCTATTTTCTTGTGGTCCCCCAGCCTTCTCACAGCCTCTTCCCTTATCAAGTTCTTTCTTCTTATTAGACTTTAAAGAAATTCATTTCAGTTTAAAGACATATTTATGAAAAAAATGAACTTTAAAATTTTTATGGAAATAGTGGCAGACTTTATTTATGATTTCACATAAACAAAATATTTTTAAACCATATTCCCTCTGAAAATGTGAGTAATCCTGAGTTTTTCACCGTGCTACATAAGCAATGACCAAGGACCAGTGGAGTGTTTTGAAATTTGGATGACTAATTATAAAAAAATCAAATAAGTTTTACCCAGAGAGAAATCATCTCTTATTTTTGAAAATTTCTAAATCATTCTGAGAGTAGAGATTTGGAGACTAATGAGAAAATCCCAAACTTCATCTGAAGTTAATTTATACTCTGTGGAGCTCAGATTCCTGGTCTCAGTTACATCAAAGCAGTGTATGGGCAAATAAGCTTGAAAACTCAACTTCCTAATTTACCTCATGCATACATGGTTTTGGTAATGTGGAACTTAGAATGTATTAAAAATCACTGTGGAGTGTGATCTGCAAATGTGCCTCAAGAAAGAGGCACAGAAAAAGAGAAAGAAAGAGAGGGAGGTAGGTAGGGAGGGAGGGAGGAAGGGAGGGAGGGAGGGAGGGAGGAAGGAAGGACAAACAACACACAACCTTATTTGAGTTTGATGTTGCTTTGGGAGAAAACCCGGTCAATAGCCAGTAGGAGAATCATTAAGTGAGATTTTGGCCCCACCTAGCGTCCAATAATGGGATAATGTCTTTGACGTGAAAACCCATTCATCCTGGCCAAGACTCTGAGAACAGGCTGCTAGGTGAAGGCTGTGCACTGATTCGAAGCAGGTATAGTCAAAGGGATGTTGCCCTGTGTTTTTGTCAACAGTCACAAGCAAGAAAAGTCCTTCTTGGATCTAAGAAATTAGCCAAGAATTTTTACAGGGTCATTCAATACAAGCACTCATTCGTTTATCAACTTTAAAACCAGGAAGGTTTGAGATGATAGAGACTCTGATTTGGTGGAGTCAGAACAAGAAAGGTCACACACAACTAAAGACAATGTATGTGTGTGTATGAATAAGGTCATCTTGTGCTCTTTTTTGCTGTTGTTAGCTCAAGTGTAAGATTTAAATGCATTTATTTGAAATTGAAATAGTATAGAAAAATGGGACATAGAGGCTATGAAAAATGAAATTAATATATTTGATAACATAATTCTGGCAATACATTGAGAGAGAGAGAGAGAAAGAGAAAAAAAGAGTTAAATTCACCAAATAGAGAATCAACATTATTTTATTTCTATAGATTATTTACAAAAGTTAAACATGTACTTAGCAAAAATGAATATCTAACTATAAAAAGTAAAGTGACTATGCATTACATCCTAAAAATATAGTAGAAATATAAAAAAGAAAACAAAATGTAGTGTAATTATTTGGAAATTAAGAAGCACATGCTTAAATAAACTTTGAATCAAAACCAACATCAAAACCAACAAAAAAGAAATTATAAACTAAAAAACAACAATCAGGAGAATAATTTATAACAAAAGCTATGAGATACCGAAAAAGTAGAACTGAGAAAAATTTGTGCTGTTATTAAATTCATTATTAAAAAATAAAGGTGAAAAATGAGGGTATTGGTATTTATCTTAAGATCCTAGAAAAAGGATGACAGACCCCAAGAAATGAGGAAAAAGAATTATTAAATATGAAAATAGACTCATTGGCTTTAAAACATTTTATTAAGAAAGAATGATATAAAACACAATTCTGCCTATTTAAGTTTATTTGGAGGGTCAAAAGAGCAGATTATTTCAAAGTTATCCCAGCAAATTTTCCAAAGTATGATTGACTCATGAGCCCAAATCAGGAGGAATTTAACATTTTTATCATAAGCTTTTTCAAAATGTATTGATACTCCATCTGATTTTGAGTTGCATATATGTTTCTTACCACTCAAGCTGGGACATATGGATGTCTCATCTACGTGCACAGAGGTTAGGAGTTAGGAGAAATATTCCTGTTCAGGGTCCAAAAGTAAACATATCAGGCTTTGTGAGGTACGTGGTATCTGGCGTCCCAACTACTCAATTCTGCCACTTATTGTCAAAAGCAGCTATAGACAATATATTAGCAAATTAAAGCAGCTGTCTTTCAGAAAAATTTGTTTATAAGTTAAAATACAATTACTGTGAGAGCTAACATTTTGGTCAGGCTTTTCAATAGATCAGGCACCTCTTTATATAATGCCTTCCATGTAATAGTGTAATATCCACATCAATCCTACTAGTTCTAATGCTTTTTCCAGATGAAGAAACTAGGGTAAGGGCGCTAGATATTTATCCAAAGTTATAGTCAAGTAGAAGTACAGAATGTAAAATCAGTTCTACTAAGCCCAAGTTCTAAAAAGCTCTTATAAAAGTCTTTGGAGGTCCAGGGTGTCATATATGACTGCATTTTTCATGGGTACCAGGGGCTATTTCTCTTTCCTATTTTTCTACGGACGTTCACCCATTCCACTTCCCACCCACCCTCCTTCTGACCTTGTCTCAGCATTAAGTTCTCCCTCATGGTAAAAGAAGTGAAGCTGATCAAGAGTCCGCCATTCCTTGAATCACTTATAGAGTGTAGGATTTAATGATAAATAATAATCCAGGCAGTACGGACCCAATTCTCTCTTGTGCATTGGAGAGAACCGTGTTTAGAGAAAAAACTTGCTCTTGTAAATTCCATGGAGTAAGTTAAAGAATCAGGGTCTCTTTTAGGACCACTGTATCCATCTGCAGTGTACCAGATAGGTTAGAGATTTGAGGGTGTCAAGTTCTAGGCCAAAATTATATAGCTTTATTCGACAGAATTCTGAGACTAATTATTATAATACTTAATGGCTCTTTGTCAGACTTCAAATGGTTAAGTTTGAAAGACAGAAAGGGTGATTAATTAAACTCAGCCAAACTTCTTGACTATAGGGGCCAGAGAAATTGTATCCTAAGGCTACTTGAAAGCAAGTCCAGATCATTTCTGGAATGTTATAGTCTGTCTAACGCGTACCCAAAAGCCGAGTAATTTTAAAACGTGTTGGTTCCTCTGTTATTTGACAACTCTTAAGAGGGCTTCCTAAATGATTGGCCATAATGAAGTTAATGGAAGACTAACAAATTACAGTCTGATCATGAAATGGGCTGGAATTGCACCTAATGAGACAAAGGGAAATTACAAGGGACAAGGACGAAGGAGTGAATTACTAGCGGGTCAGTGGTAGTCACTACTTAAACGGATGGTTTGACATAAAGTCCAGCTGCAAAGTGATGACTGATGCCAGAACAAGAACATAACAGGAAGAAGGATAATTACCAACGCTCTTGTTTTCATACAATGTCAGTGTTCTCCAATACATAAAAAAAATTTAACTCAAGCACAAAACTATTGAAAGAATAGTGTCAGTAGGTGACTAAGAAGAGGAAAAACTCCCATTTGTCTCAGACCTTTTCAACAGCTGCCTGCTCCTACTATTAGATTTTAGATTCTAGGATCTTGCTTAAATACATGCCTGGAGACACTCATAAGGCCCATGCTTTCCAACAGTCGGCGGGAATAAGAGATTCTCTTGGCATCATCAGTTTCCTCTCTGCAGCTCTGGGAAAGCAAAAGGTTTGAGTTGTGAGAATTCTCCTTGAGTGAGTGTAACAGAAGTGCGATGGCTGTCTGGCAGGCAGAAGGTTCTTTCTGTAATTATTTCAAGTATTAAATTTGCTAATCACACATCATATAACAAGTACACTCAAAGGCTACTTTCGAATTACTCGCATTTTATTTATATAGCATCAAAAATAATACATAAAGAATATAGGTTTTTCTAGTCTGTCATATTTCTATATAAGATTATACCAAAACTTAAATCATATATGTGTGTGTGGGTATACATATATACACTAGGTATTTATCCAAAGTTTTATATATATATGCACATACATAGATAGATAATGCCACACTGATAGATAGATATAAAATTGGCTTTGAAACATTTTGGTCAGCAGATACAGAGATTAGTTTTACAAAAAGAAAATGAGAAGAAAGCTGGGTGACATGGCTAATGGCTGTAATCTCATTATTTGGGGAGGTCAAGGCAGGAGAATTGCTTGAGGCCAGAAATTTGAGACCAGCCTAAGCAACATAGCTAGATCCCCTATCTACCAAAAATTACAAAAAAAATAGCTGGGTGTGCTGGTATATGCCTGTAGTCTCAGCTACTTGAGAGGCTGAGTTTGGAGTTTCAGGTTAGAGTTAGCTGTGATTGTCCTACTCTTCTCTGTGTGAGCAACAGAATGGGACACTGTCTTAAAAAATGATATTTGTTTAAAGTGAGAAAAGATAAACATGTATCAATTGGATATGAAAAATTCAATATTTATATCACAAGTAGGTATTGATGGAAAATATTTTCAAGTGCATATCCTAGTTTAAAATTGCATAAAAGAGAGTAATTAATATAGAGGGCACTGTAAATATTGCTTATAATTTACTAGAAAAGTTTGGTTTGAATAATATGACTCTAGGATGTCTTTTTAACATTTTTTTTAAATTTCAGGTTAACGTGATGGTACAAAGAACTAGTTTACAATATTGGTATCTGTTGGGTAAAGTCCTCTTTTAATTGTGTCCCACACCCAAAAATTGTGCCATGTACTTACTTTGAGCCCATTAAGTGGGAGCACACCACACCTCCTCCCCTTTCTCATTTACCTTTCTCCCCTCAACTTGAATTAAATTGAGTTTTTCTCCTATGTGGGTGGGTATTAGATAATCTACTGGCTTCATATTAGGATTGAGTACATGGAATACTTGCTTTCCCCTTCTTATGATACTTTACTAAGAAGAATGTGTTTCAACTCCATCCAGGTTAATACAAAAGAGGTAAGGTCTCTATCTTTTTTTTATGGCTGAACAGTATTCCATGGTGTACATATACTGTGGTTTGTTAATCTACTCCTGGGTTGGTGGGCATTTAGGTTATTTCCACATTTTGGTGATTATACATCATGGTGCAATAAACAACCTAGTGGAAATGTCCTTAAGATAAAATGATTTTTTTTCTTCTAGGTAGATGCCTAGTAATGGAATTGCAGGATCAAATGGGAGGTCTGAGTTCTTTGAGGATGCTCCATACTTCTTTCCAAAGTGCCTGTATTAGTTTGCAGAGTCCTAGCAACAATGTAAAAGTGTTCCCCTATCTCCACATCCACACCAGCATCTGCATCTTTGGGACTTTTCGATTTGGGCTATTCCTCACTTGGGTTAGATGATATATCAGGGTGGTTTTGATTTGCATTTCTCTGATGATTAGAAATGACAACCATCTTTTCATATGTTTGTTAGCCATTCATCTGTCTTCCTTAGACAAGGTTCTGTTCATGTCTCTTGCCTAGTGATAGTTGGGATTGTTTGTTCTTTATGGTGATTAATTTGAGTTCTCTGTAGATTCTAATTATCAATCTGGATTTGTAATCTGCAAATATCTTTTCCCACTTTGAAGGTTATCTATTTGCTTTAATTGTTTTGTCCTTAGGTGTATAGAAGCTTTTCAGCTTAATTAAGTTCCATTTGTTAATTTTTGTTGTTGTTGCAAATGCCAACGAACTCTTATTCATAACAACTTTCCCCAGCCAACATCTTCAGAAGAGTATTTCCCACACTTTCTTCTAGGATTTTTATCACTTCATGTCTTAGATTTAAATATTTTATCCATCTCAATTCAATTTTTGCAAGTGATGAAATGTGTAAATCGAGTTTTAGTCTTTTACAGGTGGTTATCCAGTTTTCCCAGTACCATTTGTTGAATAGGGATTCGTTTCCCCATTGTATGCTTTGTTGGTTTATCAAGGACCAGCTGGCTATAAGATACTGGTTTCATCTCTTGGTTTTCTATTCAGTTCCGCATGTCTATGTCTCCATTTTTGTGATAATACCATGCTGTTTTGATCACTGTTGACTTGTAATATATCCTGAAGTCTGGTAGGGTGATGCCTCCAACTTTCTTTTTTATTTTTATTTATTTATTTTTTTGAGACAGAGTCTCACAGAGATGGCTAGTAGTGTGCTATGGCATCACAGCTCACAGCAACCTCAAACTCTTGGGCTTAAGCGATTTTCTTGTCTCAGCCTCCCAAGTAGCTGAGACTACAGCCTCCAACTTTTTTTGATTACTAAAAATTGCCTTGACTATATGGGTTTTTTTTCTGGATTCATAGGAAACAAAGAACTATTTTTTCCATTTCTTCAAAGTATGACATTGGTCTTTTAATGGTGATTGCATTGAATCTGTACATTGCTTTGCACTGGGAAGTTGTTTTTTATTTCTTTTATCAGACGATTACAAGGTACAAATGTTTTGGCTATATGAATTGATTTTTTATCGTTTGAATCAAAATAATAAGTATGCTCCTTCCTTAGATAGTGTACATGGTACCTTTAAGTCTGAAATTACTTCCTCTTCTTTCTTGCTTTCTATTGAGTTTCACAACCAAATGTCTACATGGGTGTTGATTGATTAGTTCCAATTTTATAGTGAGTGTATGTGATGTTTGCTTTCCCAATCTTTTTTTTGTGTGTGTTTTTTGGCCGGGGCTGGGTTTGAACCTGCCACCTTCAGGATATGGGGCGGGCGCCTTACTCCTTTTATCCACAGGTGCTGCCCTACTTTTCCATTCTTTTTTTTTTTTTTGAGACAGAGCCTCAAGCTGTCCTCCCTGGATAGAGTGCTGTGGCATCACAGCTCACAGCAACCTCCAATTCCTGGGCTCAAGCGAGTCTCTTGCCTCCACTTCCCAAGTAACTTGTACTGCAGGCGCCCGCCACAACGCCTGGCGATTTTTGGGTTGCAGCCGTCATTTGTTGTTTGGCGGGTCTGGGCTGGATTCGAACCTGCCAGCTCAGGTGTATGTGGCTGGCGCCTTAGCCCATTGACCCACAGGCGCTGAGCCCTACTTTTCCATTCTTGCAAAACTTCACTTAGAAGTTTAGTCTAAGAATGGTCTTCATTCCCATCCATGTTGTTACCAAAGATATTATTTCACCATTTTTTATGGCTGAATAGGACTTCATGGTATACACATACCACATTTAATTAATCCTCTCATGTATTGGTGGCCACATGGTGGGCACTTTCATTCAGGTTTAAAGTTGAAAGATACCTAATACTTTTCCCTAATTTATTTATTCACAAAATTATTAATGAGCTAAAATCATCATTCATACTGTGTTCTAGGTACCTGCAATATTCATGAGGAATAAATCAATTGTCTGTATTTTGTTTTGTTTTTGTTCAGAGAGAGCAAAAAACATTGATTGTATACTCAGCCATATCCAGATTAAACCATTACTGTGGTAACCACTATAGTTGAAAAAGTAGGGGAGTTTGATCTACTCAGGATGGTCAACAAAGCTCCCTTGGGCTCTAAGGGATGCAGCAGGGAGGTAGCACAGATCATTCTAGTAACTGCAGGAAGCAGTATGGCTGAGATGTAGTCAGGGAGGTGAGTCATGGAGTAAAAGAAGACTAAATGGGTAGAAAAAAGCCAAGTCATGCAAATTGCATCAAAATTTTTGTTCTTTACATTTATGAAAAATGGGTTGATATATTCAGTGCTATATGTATTGCAAAAAGATTTTTCCTCAGAGACTGTTTATAATAAAGGAGGATAAATGGATGAGCCCGTAAGAAGGTCGTTGCATTAGTATAGGCAAAAGTTGATAACAGCAAGGAGTAGGGTAGGGATATTGCAAATGTGGAATAACAGATGAACTTAAAATCTATTTAAGTATGAAATCAGTATTCCATTAGTAATGATGGAATAGATGTTAGATCAAAGAGAGGAAAGGGCAGCACATTTCTAAGTTTCTGGATCAAGTAACTACTTGATTCAGTAGAAGCTCTATTCCTGCAAAGATAATTGGGAAAACTGGAGGGGACTGGAAATTGGTTTTAGACTTTATTTATTTATTTATTTGACTCCACGACAAATTTGTTTTCAAAATGAAAGCAGATTTTATCTAGGATTAAAATCCTCACCCTAGAGATAAGGCAACCATGAACATATGATGCTGAGATTTACTATTGAAAAGCATGCAAGTTGACCAGACTTGACTTGTAATTTGGCACAAAATATTGTTTATCAAGATAAAAAACATAAAATATTCTATATTGTTTTTGTTGTTGTTTCTTTCCTTGTTTTTATTACATACAGAAGGCCAGGGAAACTTCTCAGTGAACCTGCAAACTAAACAATATTTTCAATCTCCTACAAAACCTAATTTCTAAAGCAGTAGGAACTTTCCTGTCTGGAAGGAGAAGGTCAATACTAAACATGCCTGGATGGATTTAAAGCCATCTTACTGTCCTGCTGTCTAAGATTGGATTCCTGAAGATTGCTGGCAGCAGGTATGGAATTTGAATATAGTGAGTGCTGCCCTCTACTGAGACCAAAGAAATTTAGTTAATTCTGTGCAAAGAAAAGGGTAAAAGAAATTTGGGTTAAGAGAACAACATGCTCTTGTTATTAAGAAGAGATACAAACTATTGAAAAACCACAAAAATGCTGCCACTTAGATGGTCAGACATTGTTAGATGGTGTTTAAACAAAAGATGCCCTCAGCACACCAAAGGTAGTGCAGTAGCAAAATTTATAACAACTCTTTAAGCAAGAAGAATAGAAATAGTCAGCCTATTAGTTGCAGAGGTGGCCAACCTTTATTCTTCTCTGCTGCACATTGGAAGAAAAAGAGTTGCCTTGAGCCACACATTAAATACAGAAACACTAACAAAAGCTGATGAGCCCCCCAATCCCCAAAAAAGTCCCTGTATACTTTTCAGGATATCTGACACCACAGGTAAGCAAAGCAGGCCTCAAATAGCCAGCCCGTGGCCATGGGCCGCAGGTTGGACAGTCCTGAGAGATAAGAAATTTATACTCCAAGTCACAAGTAAAGGAGATGGATTCTGAAACACTGTTAAAAGCTAAAACTAAGACATGGAACAATATTTCTTCTTTATTCATCTTATTTTTATATCAGATTCACAGTAAATTATTATGTATAAACATGTCTATATATGTTGGGGCTTTCTATTCAGATGTATTTTCTTACTTTCTCTCCTTGGATCAGTATCACATTGCCATAATTATTGTAGCTTTCTAATAATTCTTCATGTCTAGCACCATAAGTTCTCTCACCATATGTTTTCTTTTCAAGATTATTAAATATGTCCACTATTCTTATATTCTTGGTCACACAAATTTTAAAATCAGCTTGTCAGTTAAAAAAAGAGTAAGATCTGTAGAGATTTCAATTGTAATTGCACTGCATATATAGATCCATTTGAAGAAAATTGATATATATTTAAAATGTAGAAGCTTTACACTTAACATTAAAAACTAAGATGATCTCAAATCAACAACCTGACTTTAAAATGTAAGGAAATAGGAAAATAAAAACAAAATGAACACAAAGCTAGCAGAAAAAATGAAATAATTAAAATTATAGCACAGATAAAAATGAAATAGCAAACAGAAAATCAATAATAAAATCAAAAGTTGAATGTTTGAAAAGGTCAAGAAAATTGGCAAACCATTTGCTACATGAACTAAGAAAAAAGAGGGAAAGATTAAAATTACTAAAATTAGACATAAAATGAGTGATGTTAGTACCAATTTCACAGAAACAAAAAAGGAGTATAAGAAAGTGCTATGAACAACTGCACACAAAATAATTATAGATGAAGTGAAAAAATTCCTAAGACAAAACCTACCAAGACTAAATCACAAAGAAATAGAAAATATGAATAGACCTATAACAACTAAGGTGATTGAATCAGTAATCAAAAAGCTTCAAAGAAAAGCTCTGGACCTGGTGGCCTTACTAGAGAATTCTAGCAAACAGTTGAAGAGGAAATAATATCAATACTTCTCAAACTTTTCTGGAACATTAAAGAGAGGAGAAAACTTGCCAAATCATTCTGCAAGGACAGCATTGCCCTGATACCAAAGCCAGAGAAGGAAACTGAAGGAAAAGAAAGCTACAGAAAAATATCTCTTATGAATATGGATGCAAAATCCTCAACAAAATACTAACAAACTGAAGTCAGTAACATATTACAAGTATTATACACACTGATCAGGTGAGATTTATCCCTGAAATGCAAGGATATTTCAATATACAAAAAAAAAACCAGAATGAAGGAAAATAGAGATCAATTGATATAGAAAGAAAAACAACCTCTCATGATTAAGACACTTAACAGACTAGAAGGAGAAAAACACTACCTCAACATAACAAAAGAAATATATGAAAAGCCCACAATGAATCATACTCAATGATAAATCTAGTATATCCTGTAAATATGTTAGCAAATCTAATATTGGTTATTTAAAACAATAATGGTAATATTTACAAATAAAATACATGATGAAGATAGCTAAAAATTGAGAATACAGCAAGAAGACTTAAAGTGTTATTAGAAATTTGTACTACTTGGGTGTAATTAATTGAAAATAGACTCAATAAATCAAAAAATACAAAATGTAATGTAATTTCTAAGAAATTCATTTCTCCCTCATACTAAGAAAAGCTATAGTTAAGTTAATACAGGAAACATGGAAATATTAAAAATATATTTGATTAATTTATTAAATAAAAAAAAAAAAGAAACAAGAACAAAAGGGGAAGATAGGTAACAGAGTAACCTGATATATCTAGATCCAAATATACCAGTGATAGCATTAAAAGATGAAGATTTTCAGTCTGGATGAAAAAAAGCCTATTTACTGTTTATAATAACTACACATTAAATATAAGACAGAAGGAAAAGAAAAGGATTGAAAATGATATGCCATGCAAACTAACCAAAAATAAATAAATAACTACACTAAAATTATACAAAAAAAAAAATCTATGCAGGAAGCATCACTGGAAATAAAAATGACATTTCATAATAAGGGTACTCAAAATATAACTGCAAAATATACAGCCAATATTGACAAACTTGAATAAAAATACAGAAATTCACAATCATATTAAGATGTTTTGCATACCTTTTTAAGGTATCCATTCCCCAAATAACGTACATTGAACCCATTAAGTAATTTCAGTAACTCATTTAAAAAGACACAAAACACCAAGAAGCATAAAATATTTCAACAACACCATTATCAAAAATGATCTCATTGTCATAAAGAACATCTCATATAATGATATCATACACCTTTTTCCCCCAAGGTCCATGAAACTTTTAACAAAATAGTCTATGTCGTAGGTCATAAAACCCAAGGTTTGAAAATCACATGGAATATTTCTCTGGCCACGTGGAATTCAGCTAGTTACAAAAAGGAATAACTGCACAACAAAAGGCAATTTTCAACTGTATATGAATTATATAATGCACTTCTAAATATGCCATTGGGCAAACAAATCATCAAAGAAATAAGAATATTTTCAGCTAAATGAAAATGAAAATACAAGAAGAGACTACATAAGCAGCCAAAGCAATGCTCAGAGAAAATTATAGTTAAATTCATATTGTAGAAAGATTAAATTCTGAGTATTAAAAATTAAAGAATCAACATCAAGAAGCTAAGAAAATACCAGCAAAGCAAGCACAATTAAAGAAAAGAAAAGAAAAAAGAAAAAAATTCACAAATAATAAAATAGAAAATGAATGAAAAATAGAGGACTCAATGAAATATTGATAAAATTTAGTTCTTAAAATTAAAAAAGGAAATAAAAGTGATCAAGAAGAAAAATTATCAGAGCAAGAAATTAAAATGAGACATCACTACCTAGTCTACAGGCATAAGATGATAACGAGAGGTTATTATAGGCAAATTTATTCCAATATGTAAAGATTTTTATGAAATGGAAAATTTCTTTAAAATGTAATTTTCAAAATTTGGCATGGAAGAAAATGGAAAATATGAATAGTTCTATACCTACTTAAGAAATGAAATAGGACATTAAATCATTACCCCAAAGAAAATACCAGTTCTACATGAATTCACATGAGAATTTTTAAACATATACATTAATTCTTTTAGAAAATAGACAAATTACTCAAATTCTTTTTATACAGTCAGCATAAAGATGAATTCAGTATCTTACAAGACTATTATAAAAAAGACAAATTATGTGCCAATGTTTCTCCTTTTTGTGGATGCCAAAAACACTACACAAAATGTAGTATATGAAATCTAACACACACAAAAGAATAATAAACCACAATCAAATTGGCATATTTGCAAGAATAGAAAGACGATGTGATGTTGGTAAGGGAGTTTATGATAGACTCCGTTTCCAAGGCCAGCCTTTCTGTCAGTTGAATTCTGAACCATTGACCTCTTTTAGCTCATGATTTCTCAACTTCACTTTTTTTACATTATTGTGTTTTTCCCCCTTGGCTTTTGAAAGTCTTCCTTGTCTCAAATTGGGGTAACTATCAACCACAATTCCAAATCTCCCCTAACAGTACTTCAGTACCTTTAAGCAAACAGTGTTGGGCATACAACTGTTCCAATTGGACCAGTTTCTGAGCTCTCTAAATTCACTTTCTCTGGTAAAATATATATCTGTGTGGCTTTCCATGCTTCGTACAGTGGGAGCTGAACAAACTCATACACACATTGAACTTGTGTTAAGACTGAGATGATGTTATTACATTACAGACAGACAGCCACATTGTCTTGGGTAGAATTACATGGAAATTGAACCTGAAGTGAAAGCTTGTGAGCTGGATTTTTATTGGGATTATAACCCCATGGGAACAGTCTGAAGGAGTACAATCATCAGCAACTAAGTTTCTGCCTCAGGTTCTGATTTCTATAAACAAAGGAAAAAACAGATTTACAAGAGTGCATTACTAAAGTGCCCGCAGCTTTGTAGCAAAGATTACCTTTTGCTTTTTCTCACTGTATATATCGGGTGCCAAAATATGTATACACATTTTAAGAAAGGAAAACACCGTATTAAAATTATAATACTCAAGTTACTTTTGACTTTTACTATTAACAAGATACAATATACAATATTAACAAATGTTCCTAGTTTATATTCAGTATCACAATTTTAAGACAGCTTTTTCCATTTCTTAAAATGTGTATACATTTTTTGCGCCCTCTTTATAGAAATGAAAACATAAAAGATGATAGAACTACCACATCTCAAATATTCCAAAGCAGGAGGACATTGAGAGGGAGTTTAATCTGCTTACCTTTGGACTCGTGCACTTACCTCATCGATCGGTTTTTCCCATGGATATTCAACTTTCACTTCCAATGTCTCACCTCTTGTGTCTGCAGTGAAGCCAAATCCCTCCAACTGCAATACAGATCTTTCTCTGAGTTAATGGTGGTCGTGGGAGGACCAAGGGTCACAAAATTTTGCATTAGTTAATACCAGAACAGTTAGAAAAAAAGTTTGTGTAAAGTTGGTAGATTGTCAGCAGCTAGGGCAATAGAATTGATCTTGGAAAAACAGATGATTTACAGAACATCTCAGGAGGCAATAAGTGACACCAGCTATACCCCCATAGCCCAAGTTTGCCTGTTAAACTCTGCGAATATCCCACGTTTTTACAGTATTGCCATTTTAATGTGTAAAATTATTTGCTGGTTTTTATCTTGGTACCAAATAAATGGTGTTAGTTTAACTTCCTGGCTTTTTATTGCAAATTCAATATCACTAAGTGTTTAATGACTGTGGCACACTTTCACCTAACCTAGAAGAACATACCAGCCAAGTTAGGCTCCAAGGTAATTTATCTTTCAGAAAATAAATTATAAATTTAAATTGTGGGTATATTAAGAAAACCAGTGCTACTGTCAAACTTTATCAAAGCCAATGGGTTTACCCACATTTTTATATTTTTTATAGCATGTGCTCTTTTATTTTGTTAACAGTTCTTGGGCGTACTATGAACTTCTCAGACATTATAAAACTTAATGTATTCATTAAAAATTCATTCTATTTAGATGGTTATAAATAATACTCACTGTAAAACAAATTTAGAAACCAGTGAAAGTGGGGAGCAGGTGGTTAGAAATAAGGAATAAAAATGACCAATATACTAATTGGTTTAACAAGTTGTTTAACACAATATATTCAAGCTATAATCCTGGAAATTGTTTGATTTCCATAAAAGATGGCTCTTTCCTTTGGTATTTTCATTTAATCATGTTCAAATGGATTCAAATATAACTTGCCACTCATGGCTCTTAGTAAAGCTTAAAAAGAGTTGCTTTTCAAGTCACCACTCAGCAGTCCCAGTGGGTCTGACCAGAGTATTGTGTTCTTTTGACTCATGGCATAACATTCTAGAAGATGCCAGTGCTAAGCCAAGGAAGTTACATTAGGAAAAAGGTGTGTGAAAGAAGAGGGGCAGCCTTCTTGAATGAGTCCCTAGGAAGGTGATTGGCTGGTGCAAGGCCGACATACAGGGAGGCGAAGAGGCTGACTTCTGTAACTGCTAGTAAGCAAGTAATGTAGATTCCCAGCACAGAGTTTTTTTTACTCATGATCCTCACCAGACCAGTAGAGCACCATACTTCAGTGTGCCTAAACTTAGGATCTTGGGTGGTAAGTGTAGATGCCTGAGCCCCACTCCATATCTATTAGATTTTCAATAAGTTCTTTAAGCTATTTTAATAAAAACTGAGGTTTAGGGGATATGATTGGCTCAGGAGCTAAAGGTTAAGAGGCTGTCCTCTAGGAATAAGAGTGTGAATTTACCACTTACGTTAAAAAGACCAGGTTATTTTCCTTGTGAACCTTGAAAATAACATTATAACATGTTATGTGCTTAGCGAATGCTGGCGATAATGACAATTATCAAGCCAAAGTTCTTTACTGCCAATGCCTTTATTCCTTCTATGTTGCCTTTCAATATTTATTTCCTCTTTAAGAATTTGCTTAATGATCATTTTAACTGAACTTGAAAACTACAGGATTTGGGATGTTGTTAGTTGAGAAAGCTAAGCATTCCACGGTTTTTTAGAGTCAAGAATGTCTTTATTACACCCAGTTCCCTCCCCATATATGGGAAAACTTCTTTAAGTAGAAGTATTTCTTTTAATTCGGTGTTTTCAATTTGGGTGCTGAGTTGTTCCCAAAGAACTGGGACAAGGTAAGAAATTTAGGATTCTTGGAAGTTTTAAAACACCTAACGCCTTGATCTCAGATGAACGAGGAATGAAGGAACTAGATGAGGAGTGAGGAATTCCACTGAAAAGAGAATCCTGGCTATTTTCAAGCAAAGAAATTATTTGGGAATACAATATACTATATTAGTCACATATTCCGTTATACTTCTGACTTCAATAAATAACTAACCCTCCATTAAATGAACACCACACATACTGTATATAATGTTGTCAATAAAAATGTGAAACTATAAGTAATATTTTTAAACAATTAATTTTAGGTAAACAAAGTCCTTGTGCTCCAGATACAATTGTTGAGTTCTTAGGTAATCATAGTCTGTCTGGCCTCAAGGTCCCCAAGTCTCAAAGAAACTACTAGAGCAGTAATACACTTCTTACATTATCTCCACTAAGTGCTTCTACAGATTTTCTTCACTCTTAGACTATTGAAAATCATTACCATTGCAGCAAGACTAATTTTTTTACCATTATAAATACTGACATTTATTCCTAATGACTCTGAGTGCGGATGCCAAAAAGCAATTGTGATCGATTATACACAGAAAGTTCTTTCAGTCTCAATTCCAGCATTCGTAAAAATCTAAAAATCTCAGAAATACATATTTCAGATGATAAATCCTCAATTATCAGTAAAATACAAAATATAATTTTTTAAAGCAAGTGTTTTTTCTTAAAATAATTCTGGAACTTAGGCCAAATTTGGACCCCCAATAGGATATTCTTTCTCTCTAGATTCCAACATAAATGGTCTTTCCGTTAGCACCCCCCACTCCGAAAGTATAGCAAAGATTTCCTCGCGTTCTCAGTTCTCTAAATAAATTTTCTTCCTAAAGTAAAGCTTGCCATTGATTTCATATAAATCCCCCATGGTTTGCCTAGAATCTCAAATGTGATTCCTTCTTAGTGTTATTATTTTTTTACTAAAGTGACTTAAAGCCTTCTAAAGTCCTTCCTATCATTTATTTATTTCCCTTCTTCCCTTACCTTTCCCTGGGAACGAATTAGGGGAGGCCTAAGTGTTTAATTAGGAAAAGAATGAGTTTCAAGCTTATTTTCTTTTTCTTACCACACCCATCCTTAGTCCCAGACAAATATGATCTCTAGAAATATAAGCCCCTATCTCTTTTAGCTCACAGCCAAATTTCTTACAGATAAAACTGAGCCAGCTGTTAAGAATTTGTTGTTAAAATTGCAGCATTAGTTAAAGCTGAGCCATTACCTTGGATGTGTTTTGTTGTTTATTTTTTTTTTAATTTCTGCATATAGATTTAGGACAAGTCTTCTTTATCCCCCATAGCTCTTCTGTTTGTTCTTTTAATACATGTATAACATACTATACATCCTATTTATATTTATCTATATCCTCTATTAGATTTGTACATAACAAAGTATGTGGCACATAGCAGGTACTTAACAAATATTTTTGTACAAAGCAATACAAACTCCCTTTCTGCTCTCCAGTGAGAATTGAGATGGAAAAGTCCTGCATGACAAACAGGACATGTAACAACTCTGTTATTGGCATCCTGTTATCTTAAATGCCTTTACAAAATACATGTTCAATTCTACAATGAGAGTGGAGCTAAATGCTGTCTAGAGATCATTATCAGATCTGAATGTCTAATAATATCTGGTTTCTGATGTTCACTTTAATTACAGCAGAACCTGCATAGTTGATCACCTTCCTGTGTTGACGGTCGTCCTTAAATTGACCTGATTTTCACAGACTGGACACGCACTCAGTGGACTTTCCTTATGTCAACCACCTCTGTATGTTGAGCAGTTTGTTACAGTCCCTTGAGTAGTCAACTTCCAGAGGTTCTGCTTTGAACAGGAGGTGCAAGTGGCCATTTAAACAAATACTTATTCTTGGACATGTTGTAAATGTATATATAAACTAAACATGATGGCTAACTATGTGTCCATATGGCAAGGCCATGGGGTGCCCAGATATTTGGTTAAACATTATTTTGGGTATGTCTCTGAGAGTATTTCTGGATCAGATTGACATTTGAATTCATAGACTGAGTAAAGCGTGTTTCCCTCCTTAATCTTGCTGGGCTTCATTCAGTCTGTAGAAAACTGAGAAAGATTTCTCTCTGTGTTAAAGTAGAATAAAAGGCGGAGTAAGACAGAATTCTTTCACTATCTACCTGATTGTCTCCCAGCTGGGACATTGTCTTCTGCTGCCTTTGAACCCAGACTGAGAGGGGAACTACATCGTCAGTTACGCTGAGTCTCCAGTTTGATGACTGCCTATCTTGAGACTTCTCACCCTCCATCACAATAAAAGTCAGCGGCTTAGACAAAACCCTCCACAGATCTTATGTTTCTTCCATTATAAAGTTAGATGATTGCTTTCTCTGTGTTATACATGTGAATATATACACACACACACACACACACACACACACACACACACACACACACATATACACATAATATTCCAGAGAATCTAAATTCATACAGTAAGTAATTCATGAGAGGAATAGGAGATAAAAGGAGTAAGAAGGAGAAGGCATGTGAGAAAAGAAGAGCAGATGTGACCCTGAATTTTAGATTTTAGATGATTTTAAATGTACTAATTGAATAACCTCAAACATATCAAGTATAATTACTATTACCACAACAGTTATAGCTAGAATGAAAAATAGCTGATTTCGGAAGCAACGTTGTGTGTAATTAGGTGCATACCTCCAACAGAAGAGGTTAACTGCGTAGCCGACCAGGCTAAATTTGAACACCAGGGGGCAGCACGACATTTTCTTATTTAAATAACAGTGCATCTAAAATTCTTAGAATAAGAAGAACTTAATTTGAGATATTTTTCAAAGAGCCACATTTATTAAATTCCCAGTGTGTATGGACCTTTGAATATGCTATGAAAAATTCTTAAGAAGTAATGTATACAATTCGTAAGCAATTACAATGGACTTTTAAATTCACCATAGATCCTGTGTTTTCTCATGTTGGTAAATGCTTGCTAATCCATTTAAGACCAAAGTTACCAATACTCATGTTCCTTATAGAAGCCAACTATACTTTCTTGAGTGGCATTCTACTTTGTTTGTGCAAAAACTCTCTGAATAAATGGCCATAACTAAATGAAAGTTACTTCTCTAGTATTCAAATTGTTTCAAATCATAGAAAGGAAAATTTTCAGAGCTATCATTTTTAGAAAATAATATCGTTTTGGGCGGCCCCTGTGGCTCAGTGGCTAGGGCGCCAGCCCCATATACCAAGGGTGAAGGGTTCAAACCCGGCCCTGGCCAAACTGCAACAAAAACTGGCTGGGCGGTCTGGTGGGCGCCTGTAGTCCCAGCTACTCAGTAGGTTGAGGCAAGAGAATCATCTAAGACCAGGAGCTGGAGGTTGCTGTGAGCTGTGATGCCACCGCACTCTACCGAGGGTGACAAAGTGAGACTCTGTCTCTAAAAAAGAATAATAATAGTAATAATAATAATATCGTTTCATGTGAAGACACACAGAGAGATTTTAGATCTAGAATGTAGGAATTATCCTTGAAATTAACATGTCCAATGTGATACCCTCCACAGCTATTGTCATTAAATCTAAGTTTAAAACTTAGATTAATTAAAAGAAAATAACTTTTTAGAAGGCAGTTTCTCTATTTCACTAGCTATATTCAAATGCTCGGTAGCTACACATGGATGGTGAGTACTGTTTTGGATAGATGAATGTGAAACATTTTCATCACTAAAGACAGTTATTTTGAAGATTGCTGTACTAGGGGAAAGACTGGAAGGAAACCACATCTCTAGAGAAGATGTGCCAAGTAAATGGAGCCAGGAAAGTACTGTGTCAGCAAACACAAACAAAAAGACAGTTTGGAGAAGGAAATAATGCAACAGAAGTGTTAGGCAGATGGAAAACAAAAAGTATCTATTGACTCTTCTGTTTAGGGAATCTTGTTCATTGCACAGCCTGATGCAGGGCCTCCCACTTTGCAGCACCATGTGATTTTCCAGAGAAAGAAAATGATCATAACACAATGAGAATTTTAAGGTAGGATAGTATATAATATCAATTAATTATCATTGAACCGTGCATGATTTACATTTTTTTAATGATGTAATCTGCAAAAGTTTTGTAGAAATGAAAACAAAAGAAAAAATACTAACATGGGACCCACGGAGACATCAACTACTACCACTCAGGTAAGGTACCTTATTTGGTGACTTCAGCAAAAACTGAAAAAAAAAAAAAAAAAACTAATATGGGTCCCAGGAGACATCAACCATTACCACTGTATATCCTTATCACATAAGGTACCTTATTTGGCTACTTCAGCAAGAGAATTTAAGTAGGAAAGAAAGTGCCTAAAGCCAAACTTCAGAGTTGAATGAAAGAAAAAATAGGATGAAAGCAAAAGTATCAAGCATAGAGTATTTTTTAAAGAAGATGGAAGAAGAGGCCAGGCACAGTGACTCACGCCTATAATCCCAGCACTCTGGGAGGCCGAGGTGGGTGGATTGCCTGAGCTCACAGTTCGAGACCAGCCTGAGCAAGAGTGAGACCCCTGTCTCTAAAAATAGCCAGGTACTTTGGTGGGTGCTTGTAGTCCCAGCTACTGGGAAGGCTGAGGCAAGAGAATCACTTGAGCCCAAGAGTTTGAGATTGCTGTGAACTATGACATCATGCACTCTACTGAAGGCAACAAAGTGAAACTCTGTTTCAAAATAAATAAATAAATACATAAACAAACAAACAAATAAATCAATAAAACAAGAAGATGGAAGGAAAGAAAGAGAGGATTGTAGCCCTCTGGAAGCCCAGGAAGTTGCTTTTTTTTGGTTGTTGTTTTTTCCATATCATCTACTTTAAAATTAATGGAGTTTCAGACAGGTTTATGAATCTCACGCAACTAAGTACAAAACTGTCTATGTTTCTTTGTGTCTTCTTTGATAGAGTGCATAAGATATCTGTTGATTAGTTGAATGAGAGAATTTGGAAATAAAGACAAAGGTGTGAAAACTAATTACGCAAGGTCCCAGAGGAAGCAGGTAAGGAGAGGAACCAGGAAGAGAGGAAAAAGTAAATCTTTCCCCTCGGAGTACTAAAGCTTCAGTTTTGGTTGTCAAGGAGAAGAGAGGCAGATAATCAGATCACGAAGTCCTGCAGAAGTCTTTACAGAGTTTCACATTTCTTCTCCATTTTTTCTCCAAACGTTCTCCAAATATTTTTGCTAAGTGTAATCTCTACTTAAAAATTATATCTGTAAATAATATATATTTTATAAAATATGAAATTGACTGGAAACAACTGATTATAAACTAATTTATCAAAAATATTAAGTAACTTAAGCTGATTGTGATCAGTGCCATTTTAATGTTCTTACATTTCTACTTGTACCAATGCCATACCAGGCAAAGATGCAGTATCACTTAAATGATTTTAAAACATTTAGTACATTTAGGAGTCTTACTTTTTCTTTGCTACTTGTGATTCATTGTTTATTTCCACCTTTCTTCAGCATGTTCTAGGTTTTTATTTTGCTTTACAATAATCAGTCAGTTCCTAGGAAACCTATCTAATAACAAGTCATTATTTTTTAAAATTGTCCATATTCATTGTAACTAAAGTTAAAGTTTGGAAATTGCTTTACTATTCTATTCTTGGTCTCATTGTCCTGAAATAATCAATAATAAAATGTCTAATAATATTACAAATAACATTTATTAAGTCATTACTATGTTAAAGAGCTTTGCATTAAGTGCAGCATTTAATCTTCCAAGTGACTTTAGATGTAGGCACCGTATATTATTATCTTGTTTTATAGAAGACTAAATGTGTGTAACAATTCTTTGGTCTCCAAAGCTCATAATTTTAGCTGTTCACTTCCAGAGACTAAAAGCCAAAACCAACCTACCAACCATAGATACATCTGTATATGTAAAACACTGAGATGTAGTAATAAGAAAGAGATATATTCTGTGACCCTCTTGGGTGTGACATCCTGGAAAGAAGATACAAATTAAACAATGACACAATTAATAACTTAATTACAATAAATAATATGAAAACCCATAACTGGGCCAGCTAATTGAATCCCATAGAAGGCATGCAGCAAAGGATTCTCTAAGGATTTTAAAAATGAAGGGTAAACAGTTGAAGACAAAATAAAGAAAGAGGCAAAATAGTTTGAGATACTGTTTGAGAATACTAGACTCTCAATTAGGTAATAATTAATTCCATCTGCTTTTGTATACTATGCTAAGGGGAAATTTTCATTTATTTTTAATTCATAAACGTTTCGCAATTAACTTTTTAGTCCAGCTGGTGTTTGTTGTGCAAACTGAGATGCTATTGCTTCTTCCGGAGCGTTTCATTCCAAGCTGACCCTTGGCTCATTGAGGATTTGTTCCCTCTGTGAGCAGAAATGTTGGGTGAAGGAGGGGTGCTCACAGACAATTCTCTTCTGTCTCTGCAAGGGATCCAATTACTTCTGAGACAGAGCTGGCAACAGGGGGGAGGCAATAGGCCGAGTTTTTCAGTGAGTGTGGAAGTAGGTTTGGAAGAACGATGGAAGGGAATTTTACAGGTTATAGCTGTAAATACAGCATTCACTTAGCAAGGGAAGAGCCAATTAAAGATCTGGTGGCTTTTCTGAAAATTATTCTTATCTTTGATATGATAAAACGGTGGGGTTTATGAAATATATCACCCCAAGTTTATTTGTCTTTGGGTGGATTAAAGAGAGAAAACAACACTCTGGGTTAAAAATAGGACACTGTTTCTGTCTTCATATTGGCATAATTACTGCCTAGAAACTTACACATTAACTTTGTTTTCAATTTTTTTATATCTTATTAAGGCAAAATATAATATAGCTTAAAAATGTTAGATGGTCCCACAAGACATACGAAAATTCTCTCATCTTTCTGAATTCTTTTCTCAGTAGCTGTTTCACCTGTAATTTTCACACCAAATTTACAAATAACAGATGCAAATACTCTCTCCGAATTCATCAATTATAGATATTATTTATATATTTCTATTATAAAAATGAACATTTTTTTCTCTCCATGCAAGTAAATGAGCCATTCAATAATGATGTGAATGGATGTTCTCCAATCTAGTATTCTAAACACACAACCATGAATGGCTGTATGACCCTAGTTAAACCCTGGTTTACTTTCATAATTATGATTCTGCTACGTCAAGGATAGGACTGCAGTCATACTTCTTACACACACGTTTTGGTTTTTGTAAAGTTAATATCTTGGTAACTGTTCACATTTTTTTTAACTTTCAGCTAATTTTGATACCTTCAATTTTTCTATAAAATGCCACCTGTCCCTCCACCTCCATCTGAAGGAGGTGCTCTTGAGGTTCCCTGTGCACCTTTCTTTGGGAACATCCATTCACATCATCAGTGAATGACCCTGTACATTTCTCGTGTGTTGAAACCGTGGGTTTGGGATCCCAGGAAGTTTTTTATATTGCTCCCTTTTTGAATATATCATATCTTCCAATAATGTCTCAAGCAAGAATGCAAAGGATATGAAAAATGTATGGTAAATAAGTTGTTTAGAACCTCCACATCTGAAATTATTATTCCTTTTGAATGATGGCTTGGCTGTGTGTTTAGAATACTAGATTGGAGATCATTTTTCTCTAGAAATTTAAGTATATCTGTCCATTTTCTCCGGTAAAATACCACAGAAGTGGTATTATCATGATATCTTTTTGCCGCCTTATAGCAGGAGTGCTAAACTTGGTTTATAGTGGAATACACCAGAAAGGGCCAACTTGATGAAATAAACCAAGTTAACTTCAACAATAATACCAGTAATAAGACTTGCACTCTTCATACAGGGTGCCAAAAAAGATATCAATTACCTTCCTAATTAATATCTATCCTGTAACTAGATTTTTCTGAGACTAAAAATAGTGTTTCTTGTTGCACATTTTTGCATTAATTTAAGCATCCATCAATGAGTCTTGCCTACACTGAGGAGCATTTAAATTGGGTACATAAATATTTAGAATTGAAATGTCTTCTTGTTGTATTTTTCCCTCAACCAATGTGAAGCGTCCATCTTTGTATTTGGGGGGATATGGGTTTTAGGAGAAAGATAACAGAGATTAATTGTCCTTTTTATCATGTCAGATAGCCAGGGCACATACTGTCAACATGATTGATGACTGTTGATGCTGACCTAAATCACCAGATAGCTGTAAAGTGTGTCAGATTTCTTGACTGTCAAGTTAACTAATGATTTCTTTGTCATTTTTTCCTCACACATTTTTGGTAACTTCTATAATTTTATTATTCAAGAACTTTAACAATTATAATAATAAGCTATCAGATATTGACTTTCCAAGCGCTCTTTCACATACTATTCATTTAATTCCTTTTAGCTTTATTGAGGTACAAGGGCAGACAATTGTATTTATGAACATGTTGACAAACAGTGCTACATACGTAATTGCTGAATATCACTATGATCACATTCCCAGTATGCCCTTTGGCCATCTGGTGACCACAGAGATTTTTAGCAATGAGGTATGTAGCACTATTTCTAGGATAAGTTTGTGAACTTAATAGTCTAACCTTATACTTATATAATTGACAAATAAAAGTTGCATATATTCAAGATATGCAAGGTAATAAGTTGATATATATACATATGTGTATATATATTTAGTAATGATTACCACAATCAAGTTAATCATCCAGTGCTCACCACCCAAAGTAACTCTTCGGTGTACATGTGTGCATTGTGTTCAGTGTACACATGTGCATTGTGTTCAGTGTACGGAGAGTGCTGTGTTCAGTGTACGTGTGAGTGTTGTGTTCAGTGTACGTGTGAGT
This sequence comes from Perodicticus potto, assembly GCA_963574655.1. NCBI lineage: Eukaryota > Metazoa > Chordata > Mammalia > Primates > Lorisidae > Perodicticus > Perodicticus potto. The sequence goes on along the minus strand of CAUYRH010030137.1, from coordinate 5,870 downwards.
GTTGTGTTCAGTGTACGTGTGAGTGTTGTGTTCAGTGTACGTGTGTGCTTTATGCTCAGTGTAAACGTGTGCATTGTATTCAGCGTACATGTGTGCGTTGTGTTCAGCGTACATGTGTGCGTTGTGTTCAGTGTAAACGTGTGTGTTGTGTTCAGTGTACACGTGTGTGTTGTGTTCAGTGTACATGTGAGTGTTGTGTTCAGTGTACATGTGTGCGTTGTATTCAGTGTACATGTGTGTGTTGTGTTCAGTGTACATGTGTGTGTTGTGTTCAGTGTACATGTGTGCGTTGTATTCAGTGTACATGTGTGTGTTGTGTTCAGCGTACCGTACATGTGTGTGTTGTGTTCAGTATACATGTGTGCGTTGTGTTCAGTGTACATGTGTGTGTTGTGTTCAGTGTACATGTGTGCATTGTGTTCACTGTACATGTGTGTGTTGTGTTCAGTGTACATGTGAGGGTTGTGTTCAGTGTACGTGTGAGTGTTGTGTTCAGTGTATGTGTGTGTGTTGTGTTCAGTGTACATGTGTGTGTTGTGTTCAGTGTACATGTGAGGGTTGTGTTCAGTGTATGTGTGTGCGTTGTATTCAGTGTACATGTGTGCATTATGTTCAGTGTACATGGTGTACATGTGTGTGCTGTGTTCAGTGTAATGTGTGTGCGTTGTGTTCAGTGTACATGTGTGTGTTGTGGGGAGGGCGAGGACACATAAGACCTACTCTCTCAGAAAATTTCACCCTATACAGCATTATCAATTACAGTCACCATGAAGTACATTAGATTCAGAACATATTCATTTCATAATTGAAACTTTGTGGCCTTTGACAAACTTTGCGGTCCTTGGCATCCTGTTTGACTTTCTGCTTCCATGAGGTAAACTCTTTTGGATTTCACATATAAGTGAGATCATATAGTATCTGTCTATTCTGTTCCTTTAAAATATACATGATATTTGAAAATAAATAGTCTCTTATTTTAAAAAATGAGCACTTTTTCTTATTCCATTGATATATCACTCTTATTTATCACATTAAGCATATTATCTATAAATTTTCTTCTGTGACCTACTATATCACCATTGAATTGCTTCCTCAAATAATTGGTTTTGATTCCTCTCAGTCAGGCATTCTTTAAATATATAGTAATTCTTATTGAGTAATAACTAAGAGAACAACGAAATACTCTTTATATTTATGGTGTTTTGGGAGTTGAAGAAGTAGATCTTGTGGATTAGAAAGTTTTATTCTAGGATGACCCACTGCTCAGTTAACTTTCTGGTTGAGGATATCAAAATGCCAGTATCAGTCGGTCTACCCTGTGGGCAGATTAGATATTTCCAAGGAAGACTTTTAGAATCTCCTTTCTAACATATAAAATGTGACAACCAGATTTCTGTTGAGTAAGAGAAATAACATAGAGTGAGGGGGAAAGGTTCATCATTTAGAGCACAAACTTTAAAAAATGCTCCTGTTTGAGAGGAGGGGCAAGATGGCCGACTGGAGGCAGCTTCCGAAAGAGGCTCCAGTCCAAAGTGAAGGATAACATCCAGAAAATGCCCAATTGAGCTGAAGACAGGGACCCCAGCTGAGAGAGAAGCGATAACTGCAGGTCACCTATGCTGAGGCAAGCTACAACTCCAAGAAAGCAAGCTTCAGGTACAAAATTCATCTGAAAGGAAAAGTGTCCATCCCCTCCCCCAAGAAAGCTGTGGTTTTCTTTGTTTATTGGTTTCCTTTCTTTTTTCTCTTCATTTGCACCTGCAGGTTTTCTACAGTTGATCAGTGAACTGCGGACCTCTTGTCTCACCCCATGGGTGAGTGCTGTGGGAATTGGGGACTACTTCCTCAAAGAGACCCTTCTGTGACTCTAAACACTCTCTTGCTAGGCAGAAAAATTGAACTAAAGTTATCCCTGCCATTCTGAACTTCCAGTACACCCTTCCCCCCTTACCTGATGAACCAGAAGCCTAACCCCTGCTGAGACTGTAGAAAGAGGTTCTTGAGCAGTGCCCCCCAACCCTCTCTGCCAGGCCAACCTCCTCACTGGGCAAGAGACTCTGGGGCCAGCTGAGCCCACCCCTGCCCGCCCTAGCCAGGGACTCTGGGAACCACGAGACTCCTCGCCACGCTGCTGGACCCCACCCACTATGGCCAGGGACTCGGGGAGCCGCACAACCAGCGTCCTCCCTCTGGTGACCTCCCAGCCTCCCACATTGCTTCCACCCATCTGGCCAGAGAATCTCAAAGAAACGCAAACATGCCCTCCCTCCAGTGCCCTCCCTGCCTCTGCATGGAGCCCTCCACCTGGCCAGAGACTGCTGGAGCCCTGGGCTCTCTCTACCAAAGTGACCAGGTGCCAAGCACTGCCCGAACTTTGTGCACCATCCCCCACACTGCTGCTGGATCCGTTTGAGCCATGCTCTGGAGCTGCTCCCACAGCCAGAACTCCCTGGTTGGGGCAGTCCCAGAGGAGCTACACAAGGTCACTTCCTACAAAGATCTAGCAACAAAAGAGTGATCCTACTGGGGTCTAATCTTGGAGAGACACCTCCCCAACTCAGGATGGCCAGAGGCAATGGTGAAAAACAATCATGAGGCAGAATCAATGGAAAAACTCTGGCAACATGAATCCTCAGAGTAGATCAACTCCCCCAAGGAACAATAAGGTAGACACAGCACAAGATTCCATACATAAACAAATAGCTGAGATGTCAGACAACAAATTCAGAATCTGGATAGAAAATAAGATCAACAGAATACAGGAAAAGATGGAATTAGAATTTCAAGCAGTAATCCAAAAGATGTTTCAAGAATTCAATGAATTCAAAGACAAAATGACTAAAGATTTTGACACTTTGAGACAAGAATTTGCAGCCCTCAAAGATCTGAGAAATACAGTAGAATCACTCAGTAACAGAATGGAGCGAGCAGAAGAAAGGATTTCTGACATTGAAGACAAAGCTTTTGAACACTCCTAACTTTCAAAGAGGAAGAAAAATGGAGGGCAAAAATGGATCATTCTCTCAGACAACTCTGGGATAATCTGAAGAAAACCCATATTTGCCTCATAGGGATCCCTGAAAGCAATGAAGTGGCTTCACAAGGCACAGAGTCTGTTCTACATGTGATTATGAAAAAGAACTTTCCAGAGATTCTGAAATTCAGATAGCAGACAGTTTCAGAACCCCAGCACAACTCAACCCAAGTAAGACATCCGCCAGGCACATCATAATTAACTTCACTAAAGTTAATATGAAGGAGAAAATTCTGAAAGCAGCTAGATGGAAAACAACCATAACCTACAAGGGGAAGAATGTTAGAATAACTGCAGATCTCTCTGCTCAAACGTTTCAAGCTAGAAGAGGATGGTCATTGACTTTTAATCTCCTAAAACAAAACAACTTTCAACCCAGGATCCTGTATCCAGCTAAACTGAATTTCATTTATGATGGAGAAACTAAATACTTTAATGACATCCACATGTTGAAGAAATTTGCCATAATTAAACCAGCTCTCCTGGATACTCTTAGACCTATCCTCCATAATGGCCAGTGTAATCCTCCACCACAAAAGTAAACTCACTCAGAAACTTTTGATCAAATTCCAACTTCCACAGTGGCGAAAGGATTAAAAATGTCCACTGGACTTTTGAAAGGCTTATCAATATCCTCAATTTATGTGAATGGTTTAAATTGCCCCTAAAGAGGCACAGGTTGGCTGACTGGATACAAAAACTCAAGCCAGATATCTGCTGCATACAAGAATCTCATCTTATCTTAAAAGATAAATATAGACTCAAGGTGAAGGGATGGTCATCCATATTCCAGGCAAATGGAAAGCAGAAAGAAGCAGGTGTTGCAATCTTATTTGCAGATACAGTAGGCTTTAAACCAACCAAAGTAAGTAAGGATAAGGATGGACACTTCATATTTGTTAAAGAATACTCAATATGATGAGATTTTAATTACTAATATTTATGCACCCAATCAGAATGCACTTCAATTTATAAGAGAAACTCTAACAGACATGAGCAACTTGATTTCCTCCAGCTCTATAGTAGTCAGAAATTTTAACACTCTTTTAGCAGTGTTGGATAGATCCTCTAATAAGAAGCAAAGCAAAGAAATTTTTGACTTAAACTTAACCATTCAACAATTGGATTTAACAGACATCTACAGAAAATTTCATCCTAACAAAACTGAATACACATTCTTCTCATCAGCCCACAGAACATACTCAAAATCCATCACCTCTTAGGTCACAAGTCTAACCTCAGCAAATTTAAAAGAATAGATATTATTCCTTGCAACTTCTCAGACCATCATGGAATAAAAGTTGAACTCAATAACAACAGGAATCTGCATACTCATACAAAACATGGAAGCTAAATAACATTATGCCGAAGGATAGATGGGTCATAGATGAGATTAAGAAGGAAATTACCAAAATTTTCAAACAAAATGACAAGGAAGACACGAATTATCAGAACTTCTGGGATACTCCAAAGGCAGTCCTAAGAGGGAAATTTATAGCACTGCAAGCCTTCCTCAAGAGAACAGAAAAAGAGGAAGTTAACAACTTAATGGCACATCTCAAGCAACTGGAAAAGGAAGAACATTCCAACCCCAAACCTAGCAGAAGAAAAGAAATAACCAAAATCAGAGCAGAATTAAATGAAATTGAAAAAAAAAAAAAAGAATTATACAATAGATCAATCAATCAAAAAGTTGGTTCTTTGAAAAGGTCAATAAAATAGATAAACCTTTGGCTAACCTAATCAGGAAAAAAAAAGAATAAAATCTCTAATTTCATCAGTCACAAATGGTAAAGACGAAATAACAACAGACCTGTCAGAAATTCAAAAAATCCTTAATGAATATTATAAGAAACTTTACTCTCAGAAATATGAAAATCTGAAGGAAATCAACCAATACTTGGAAGCATGCCGCCTTCCAAGACTTAGCCAGAACAAAGTAGAAATGTTGAACAGGCCTATATCAAGTTCTGAAATAGCATCAACTATACAAAATCTCCCTAAAAAGAAAAGCCCAGGACCAGATGGCTTCATCTCAGAATTCTACCAAACCTTTAAATAAGAACTAGTACCTATATTACTCAACCTTTTCCAAAATATAGAAAATGAAGGAATACTACCCAACACATTCTATGAAGCAAACATCACCTTGATCTCTAAACCAGGGAAAGATCCAACAAGAAAAGAAAATTATAGACCAATATCACTAATAAATATTGATGCAAAAATATTCAATAAGATCCTAACAAACAGAATCCAACAACACATCAAACAAATTATATACATCATGACCAAGTGGGCTTTATCCCAGAGTCTCAAGGCTGGTTCAATATGCACAAATCTATAAATGTAATTCAGCACATAAACAAATTAAAAAAGAAAGACCAAATGATTCTCTCAATTGATGCATAAAAAGCTTTTGATAATATACAGCATCCCTTCATGATCAGAACACTTAAGAAAATTGGTATAGAAGGGACATTTCTTAAACAAATAGAGGCCATCTACAGCAAACCCACAGCCAGTATCATATTGAATGGAGTTAAATTGAAATCATTTCCACTTAGATTAGAAACCTGGCAAGGTTGCCCATTGTCTCCATTACTCTTCAACATTGTAATGGAAGTTTTATCCATTGCAATTAGGGAAGAAAAGGCAATCAAGGGTATCCACATAGGGTCAGAAGAGATCAAACTTTCACTCTTCGCAGATGATATGACTGTATATCTGGAAAATACCAGGGATTCTACTACAAAACTTTTAGAAGTGATCAAGGAACATAGAAGTGTCTCAGGTTACAAAATCAACACTCATAAATCTATATTCTTTATATACA
>CAUYRH010030135.1:0-21965 GCA_963574655.1 Perodicticus potto | reverse complement strand
GATCACACTTGAGGTGCATCTTTGAAGGGTCAGGAGAAACCTACTAAATGCAGAGCACAAATGTTTTCACACAGTAAACGAGAAAATCTCATGAACGTTATGTCAAACAGGCGGATGAAAATATTTCAGATTGTATGTGAGGCCCGCACACTGTACCCCATGATTGAACTAATGTACACAGCTATGATTCAATGAAAAAAAAAAGAAAGTACAAGGCCAAGTATAGAATGGCATAAGCTATTCATAATAAACATCTCTGAAAAACAAAAACAAACAAACAAAAATAAATAAATAAAAGATCTAAGGAAGTAAACAAAGAATAAGAAAAAATAAATAAATAAATAAAAATTCGCAACAAATGCCATTACCAGCAATCACTAACTACCTCTACTTGATATAATCCATCATGGAAAACAGGCGGATATGCACCTTCATGAAAGAAATAACCCTTTTCCAAGCAAAGGTTGATAAGCAGTCATGGATCATGATGTGTACAACCAGAAAGAAACTGAAAAGATTTTCTTCAAGAGGCTCAGACCAAAAACCTGCTCATGAAAAGTTCTCCAGGACTTTTATTTCCCATAAAGAACACTCAGGATGGTAATTTTGAAGGTGTCATCAGAAAGACCCCTTACTGAGCCATACAGTATCGGTCTATTTTAGGACAATAAAGGAATGAACTCTCTTTCCTGGGATTTGAAATTGGGTTTCAGGGAGTGCAGCTATTTCAAACTTGCAGCTGGCAGGCTTTGGGATTGATACAGTATAATAACACTGTGCTTTGGAACTGGGAGTTCCTTGGGATGGAAATGGCACTGTCTTATTCTTCAATGGGCAGCTTAAAGAAGATTTTAGTAATATTGAGCTGCAATTTCTCAGTGACAAAGGTACTCCCTAGTTGTACTTTTGACAGAGTTTAAATTCATGAGGGTACAGTCCTTATGGTACAGAACGTGACACTCCCTTCTGAGTTTGGAAAGGTATAATATGCGCAATCCCAATCTATTATTAGGAAAGGCTGAATGACAGGTAATTTCCAAAGAAAGATAGATATGCCATCAAGTACAAACCAAGCATCAAGAAACCTTGCTTAAACCAATTGTGCTTTTGTGTGTATTTTCATATTTCTCTCATTAAATTACTTATAACTTTATATATGGCTTTTAAGACATGGGGATTAGCAAAAATTTAAAGGAAAAAATAATGATTGCTTTGCTTTGGATTATTACCTTTTCATAGAAAGTACTGAAATTAAATCTACTAGGTAAATAGAAAAGATATTTATTTAACGAAAAATACTGCTCTCAAAATTTTGAAGTACCCTAGGGCTCATTCCTAGGATCCTTTATCTCCTCTCCATAGGTAATCTCATCTACTCCCACAGCCTCAAATTCATCTATATGATAATGACTCCTAAACTGTATCTCTAGCCTTGACCTCTCCCCTCATCTCCAGGAGAGCATCTCTAAGGGATGTCTAATATGCATCTCAAATTTATCATATTCAAAATAGAGCTCTTCACTACCTTCCACATCCCTCACCCTCAATCTCTTCTTTCCAAAATTCGACTCATTTTCCATAGCTGAGTGTACCATAGGCAACGATCCTTTTTCTCACCAAACAAAAAGGCATCTTTGATTCTTATTTTTTCCTTTCCCTTAACATTTAAATCAATAAGTAGAACCTGCAGACTCTGCCACCAAATCATATAGCACATCTGTCCAGCTCACCCCATCCCTATCTCTGCCAATCTTATCTACACATCAACTGTCATCTGCGTCTGGATTGATCTTCCTGCTCCTTTTTGATCCTTTATCTCACGAAGTAGCCCAAGTAGCCTAAATATCATGAATAATGACTCCTGTACTTAAGACCTTAACAATATCTCAATATATTCAGAATAACATCGAAATTTATAACCCTGGCCTATGAATACCCACATAATCTGTTCTCAGCTCATCTCTGACCTCATCTAATAAGAATCCCTAGGCAGACAGATGTAAGTAATAGAACATTCTTTCTGTTCCTGGAACATGCCAACCTCATTCTCATGATAAGTCTCATTATACCTGAAGTTTTATCTTTCAGTAATATTTTTCTCTCTAATTTGTATGTGACTGGTTCCTTCTTACAATTTAGAACTTCTCCATTTTGATTCTCTGCAGAGTTCTTATAAGTAAATAATTTCTATGTGAACAGTCCCTTTATAGTTCACCACTATATGATCAGTACCTAGAAAATTTTTAATTCCCAGTAAATTTTTGGTGAATCAAAGCCCGTCTGAATCCTTGTGCTGATTTTATAATTACAGGTATCACCAAGTTCAAGGCAATTAGCTTCTTTGTAAATTGATGGGTCCACACAATAATCAGATCACTTAGATAGCTTTCAGATTTAGTGCTCTAAGATATTGTGGTCTATAATAATGCCACAAACTGCTTCTAAAACAAGTGACTAGATTGGGGGAAAAAGGGGAAAATAAATGAAATAAATTGACTTTGCTCATTTTTTAAATCTTGTATTTTGGCAATTAGACAGTTTTGCTACTAGGCTATAGGCAATGACTTGATTATTGTTTTATAATCCAAATCACTAAATTTAAAAAGTTTCCATTGAATTCAGAAATAAAACTTAGTTGGCTCTTTCTGTAGCAATTGAATTTTCTGCAAAAGCAATTGAGCACAACTATTAAAAAGTCCTAAAATAACATTATACTTGAACAGTTTGTGGAAGAGCAGTCATTGACTGGACTCTGTTTAAATTCCACCTTTGCTCCCCAAAAGTAGTAGTGTGACTTCAGGGAAGGTTTCTAACCTTCAGTTTTCTCTTGTTCAAAATGTTATGATAATAGTTAAGACATAGTATTGTTATGAAGATAAAGTTCTTAAGCAGTTTCTCATATAAAATAGGAAATTATAATCAATTCTTTTTGCTCTTTTCTTTCTTCTTGCTCATTGTGTACACTTTTATTCAAATATCAGGGATTTACTTACTTATTTTTGGTAATTGTGACTGATGACGTCTTATTCTGACAGTGGTTCCGTAACCAAGCAGGAGGAGGACAATCACAGTGAGAAGAATTTGGATTAAACCTTTTTGGCACTTTGCTGAAGCTTCTCAGGCATCTTCTGGTACCAGCAGGTCCCCTTCACACCACCATATTACCACTACAGGCTGTCTTTCCTAGCAAGGATATTTAAAACTAGTTCAAAACCAAAGGGAGGAAAGGACTCCTATGCTTATATTTAGTTTTTACCACAAAAGAATAGACAAAAATTACGCACAACCACAGAACTCCTTCTCTGTAAGAAATCCTATTGTCCTTTGCTCAATGAGGAAGAGTTTCTCAAAATTGATTTTCTTGTCTTATAATGTCTCTTCTTAAAGCACCTGACGCTCCAATCTACCTTGTGCTTTGCATTTGCATAATTTTGTTCCCACACCAATTCCCCTGTCTATGGATTCATTTGCTGGCTCTTTGGATTCCTATTTAAAATGACCTTAAAGTTTAAAAATTTCAGTTCTATCACTGTATCACCTTGTAAGGAGAAAAGAGAATATAGAATAAAATAGATAATAAAAAATAAAATAGGTAGAAATAAACAACTCTCTTTCCCCATGCATACACACAGCCCACATGGTTAGGTGGCATAACTGATTGATGACAGATTGGTGACTAGAATAAAATTCTAACAATTTTGCTTTAATCACAACATGGTGGACCAATTTCTTCTGTGTGAAATAACATACAATTCCTGCAAGTGCAAAAGTGCATATGGCTGTGGTGGGTTGATATCCCTTTCTAGTGCTGTCCCAAAGATTCAAGCATGCTGCCCTTGCTGGTGAAGACTATGGTGAAAGTTCCCTCTGTTGAGTCAGCAATGGCAGTTGGAAAAAAAGAAAGGCAAAATGAAGCTTTCATGATCGACGGAATATAAAAATCTTTCACGTCCATCTATTTATTTTATTTTAAAATGTTAATAGCAAGAATAATATATAATGCATTCAATTCAATAGATAACTATTTATGGAACAAAATACAATTAGTACAGTGCCTAGGTGTAATAAGTGGTGAGTAAATATTGGTTTTCACAGTATTTTTCTTTATATCCCATATAATAGATAACAGTACTTCATTTATTTTAAAGACAGGTTCTCACTCTGTCGCTTAGCCAGGAATGCAGCCGCACAATCAAGTGAGCTAAGCCTCGGCTTCCTGAGTAGCTAGAACTATAGGTATGTGCCACCACACCAGGGTAATTATTCCATTGTATTTCTTTGCAGAAATGGGACCTTGCTATGTTTCCCAGGCTGTTGGGCTCAAGTGATCCTGTAAAACACTTTTTCTAATTCAATTCCATCAGCAATCTATACAATATCTATTGTTATTATTGCTATCAGCATCACCATACACACTTCATAAGTCAGAAAACAAAGCAAAGCACCAGTATTATCACTACCACTCTACCTATCCTCTCTATAATCTTCAACTTTGACACTCTAAAATAATAAGAGTTGGATGAAAGTTTGGAGATTACCCATTGCTTCTTGCACCCAGTTCAACATGTCACTCTATTGTCCCCAAATGAACCCTTCCCAACTCGGGGATCCCAGCATATAACTGTTTTGTGTTTTACTCACTACAGTCTTCAGAGGATTATTCATACGTGGAGTCCAATGTAATCTCCCACTATCTTCTGTTAAATTCTCTGGGGTGTCAAATAACAATGGGTCTGATGGTGGAAAACTCTCATTATTTGTGTCCTCTTCTTTAGATTAAATGTCCAATTCCTCCAGCAATGCCACATCTGGTATGCCATGCTACTTTCTGGTTGCTTTTTGCTCTGTGCACCCCTATCTATCCATCTCCATTTTTAAATGTTGCAGTCAGAACCTTATAAAATACTTGAGTCATAGCCTTGATTGTTCAGCGCCTAGTGGGGATGCATCTTCAGCCTATCCTTTTTACGTGACTCTCAGATTTTAGCCCACATGTCACCACTTTGATACAAACATCATCTTCACTCAGTTGGGGAGTATGCCTCACCATTTTTATGTACATTCATATATCAAATATGTTACCAAATCTCAGCAGACAGCTAGAATGTGTCTGAATCACTTAAGTAAGAATCTGTAGGTGTGTTGGTAGGGATAAGGTGTTCTGTAGAGAATAGAAAGGTTAGATGGGTAGAATGAGTAATTTGGAGACAGAAAACACCTGCTTTGAGGCAGAAAAGTGTGAGGCACCTTTGAAGACAGAAATGGAACCCATCATTCTTGGTGTATTATGGAAGGGACAAAATGATGGGGGAGAAGGCATGAGAAAGGACATCTCATAATGTGACACATTTTGGCTTATGCATGCATCCTATATTCCCTACAGAAATGTATCCCATTTGGGTTAGTGATCATGCTATACCTTTGAAGTTCTCATAATATCTGAAAATGTGTCTGATATACCTGGGAGCCAACAGAGTTGTATTGACTTCAAATAAAAAGATATGTCTAACTGTACCTATAACTATATACTATTTACAGTTTGGATAAGCAATTCTTGGTTTGTTAACACACTGATAAGAATATTCAAAAAACAAAAGCAGGTGTAAATCTCCATAACTTAACCAAAGGAATACTTTCCAAGTTGACAATGATTAATGGATGAATACTTTTTGGATATGGTTGGTTAACCAATTCCTCTTAAGCTCAAATTTCTCTAGGCTTTATATATGTATGTATATGTATATATATATATACACACACACACACACACACACACACACATAAATATAAACAGACTCTCTCTTTTGCCCTGGAGAGAATGCAATGGACTCACTGTAGCACACTACAAGCTCAAATTCCTGGGCTCAAGCTATCCTCCTGGCTCAGCCTCCTGAGTAGCTGGGAGCTTGACCATGATACTTGGATAATTTTTCTATTTTTAATACATACAGAGTCTCATTATTCTCAGGTTAATTTAAAACTCCAGAACTCAAGCAGTCCTTCTACCTTGGCCTCCCAGAGTACTAGGATTACAGTTATGAGCCATCACACTTGGCCATTCCATGATTTATATTAAAGAATTCCTGAAGAACTTTTAATTTCCATTGTTGAAAAAAGCACGAAGGCAGATTATTTTTCCTTTTGTTCTGTGGATATTAAAAAATCCATTTCCATAAAAAATGGAAAATTTACATTTTTAAGTGTATAAGTCAAACAGTCAAATGGAAGTAAGCTGATTATCTAATATACGACTTGTGAAAAATCTTTCAAAGAGCACACTTCTCTCTACCTTTTCCTTCATAGAACTCTCATAGTTTCCTATGGAATTCCAGTGACCTTTGGAACTATACATAACAAACATTGTACTAGGTACATTTTTTTCAAGTAACTTGACATTGTCTTGAGATTGTAAGAGTCTGTGCGCATACTATCAAACCAGAGAATAAAGTACATAAAAAAGTGACAGGACACAAGTATCTTAGAGGTTTGGGGGAAAGATGGCCCAAACATGAAAGAACACTAAATTTTGGTTCATTTTCATGAAGAAAGAATGTTTTAGGATGAATAAGTGGTAGGACATGAAGCTTGCCTGTGCGTTCAATAAAGGTTACTTTCTTTGTTTTTTTTTTTTTTTTTTTTTTAGACATAGTCTTAAGCTGTCACCCTGGGTAGAGTTCTGTGGCATCACAGCTCACAACAACCTCAAACTCTTGGGATTAAGAGATTCTCTTGCCTCAGCCTCCCATGTAGCTGGGACTAGAGGTGCCCTCCACAATGCCTGGCTATTTTGTTGTTGTTGTTGTAATTGTCACTGCTGTTTTAGCTGGCCTGGGCCAAGTTCAAACCCACCAGCCTCAGTGTATGTGGCTGGTGCCCTACCCACTGAGCTACAGGCACTGCCCCAGTAAAGATTTGTGAATAAGTCATGATCAATATCATTTGTAGGTCAACAAATGTAGCTACTGAAACCAAATGGACTTTTCTCAGCCTTTATAAGGCTTAATTTTTCTGACTAACCAAACAAGTCTTTTTCAAAATGACCATGAGAATAAACAATGAGAAATATAGAGTTGGTAATGACAAATGTCCTGGCTCCAACACAGTAGGGCTTATGAACAACAGGTGAATTGATCCCCGTTATAGTGCGATTTCAGAACTCCTATCTACAGCTTCTTTTCCTACTACTAGAGACTTACCCATTTGGATACAGAGAATATTTGGGTTATCAGGAGGAGATCCCTGTGATTTCAACGTTTGATCAATATGACATTTTCCACAAATTCAGGACAAATGTACACTTCAAATTTTGATTGTTTTTAATTACTCAAACTACCCACTCAAACCTCCTTAGGGATAAAATTTTTTTTTGACAATTACTCTATCTCTAGAATTTCTTAAGGACATGGGAATTTATCCATTCCACTGTTTCAGTTTTCTTACCAACAGCTGAGGAGAAATGAGTGAGTTAGCTGTTTCTGTTTGTTTAGTTTTGGTCTCAAAGCATCACTCTCTAAGACAGGGTCTCCAGACTCAATGAAACCCTTCTCTATGTTCATGGAATGTTCTTAAAGCCCAGATCTTGCCCAGTCTGCAGAAGTACGTTGAATGAGACTCATTTTCTTTCTCCTTCATTCCTTCACTCCTTCCTTCTTTCTTTCTTTTCACCATATAATTTCAAGTTGAACCATGAAGTCTTAGTGGAAAAGTCAGACATTCCTCAGAATCTTATGCTTTTGTTCAAGGGCTGGAACACCAGCCCACATTCACTTTCCTTCCAGTAACTTTATGTTAGGGGACAATATGACTTCCTGTGTCACTAGGTGGACAAAAAGTTCAGCTTGGACTTTTTATACTCAGAAACCATTGCTTCATTACCCAAATTCATTCATTTATTTCACTTATCCAATAGGAAGGCAGATTTACCGAACTTCTTGACAAAAATAGAAGCTGTTGCTCACTAGCATTCCCTAAGAATAGTCAGTGGTGACTACCTCATATCTAAGGTATTGAGAAGGGTCATCCCAGGGAATTGTCTCTGATCGTCTCCTGTTTGCTTCAGAGGTACACTGTTATCTTCACCTCTACATACAGGAGAGAGTGTGTGATTCTACTGTACACCCTTGTAAAAGCACCCTTGTACAAAGACATTGCTAAAGAAAAAAATAGCTTTATTGCCCAAGAAAAAGTCTGGACAAATGACTTTGGGAATTTTAGAAAGCATGAGAAGCTATAACTAAAGGAGTAATAAGAGAACTCTAAGGTCAAGTTTCCCTCTTTGTTTGGTTTGAGAAAAATTATTTTTCTGAGACAGGGTCTGGAGAAATCCCTTGCCCGGGCTAAAGTGCTCACTGCAGCCTTGAACTATTAAGCTCAATCCTCCTGCTTCAGCCTCCCAAGTAACTGGGACAAGGGGCACGCATCATCACTTATGGCCATTTTGTTATTTTATATTTTTTTAGAGATAGGATCTTTCTTCATTGCCTAGGCTTCTCTCAAACTCCTGGTCTGAAACTCTCAAACTCTCAAACTCCTGGCCTCAGATAATCTTCTGACTTCAGCTTCTCAACATGCTGGGATCAAAGATGTGAAATACTTCTATCTTTGAAGTGATGCTAAAAACACATACCATACTGGTTCATTATCTGAGTTAATTTTGAAGCTATTTTCCCAAGGAAGGTTTAAAACATTATTTACATGAAAACAAAAACAATCATACATGAAGATATTTTACCAACTCAGAGTAACATCTTACTTATTCCTCAATATTCAGTTTGAAAGACAGAGACGTGGTATGTTAGGGAAGACTTGGATTTTTCTATTAGGTAGAACAGGGCCTTACTAGCTAGACATATACAATGTTACTCAACTGATTCTTCAGATCCCTCATGTATAAAAAATGGTTATATGGTTATAAAATATGATTATATAACTCTTTTACAAACAGTTCTGTCATAATTAAATGAGATAATATATGTGAAGATGTGTGCATACAGTGGGCTTCTCACCTTTTGGCTGTTATTCAATCAATTTACTTAACTTCTATGCCTCAACCTTCAAGTCTGTTGAATTTAAATTATTATTGTAACTACCTAAAGGGATTAGAGGAGCCTTTATAATGTAACGCCCTTGAAGTCATGACTGGTAAGTGTACATGGTCATGATGATGATATAGTGACTTTCTAGCTTGCAGTAAACACCGATCAATAGTGATCAATAATGTACATGCTCCATAAATAACTCTTTAACTTAGAAGTCCACCTTCAGTCATTTATATTTTATTGACTAATATCTGTTGCTATCCTCACACTCTTTTATTTCAATGATTTCTTCTTTCTTTTTTTCCTTCCTTTGTATCTTGCTTCCTTACTAATTAAGGCCTGACTGTTTGACATCTAACTTTGCATTGCTCATTACACAGAAGGAAGAACAAAGCAGGTAAGTTGGACCAGAGAAAACAATAGTCTTCATACAGAGAGACCTGGGTTCTAGTCTATATTCTGACACTTTCTATGAGTATATGGGATGAATTATTATATCGAATCTAATCAAGCATATGTTCATTACCTTTGCTTTTAAAACTCAGCTCGTTTGAATGACCACTGTAACTCTTCTTATCTCCTAGTATTAAGTTGCCTCATAATATTAAAGTTGTTTCTTCTGCTGCCACTTTCCTGCTTCTCTCCATAGCATCCATTTCAAACTTGAAAGACTCCTCAACTGCACCACAATTGTTTTAGAAGAGCTCTCTCTGCCAGTTCATCTCATAGACCATGTACCAGTGAGGTTGGCTGGCCTGGGGCCTGGTACACAGCAAAGTATAAATAGCTGAAACAGAGCTTAAAGGACTCTCTATTCTTCAGAGGTGATGAAAGCAAACAGTTTTCTTAGAAGACAACAGATATAGAGGGCAGTACCACTGATTCATATAAAACAAAGTTTAATACCATATACCTGGACTTGCATTTGGCACCAAGAAAATAAAGATGAATAAGACACTGTTTTTGCCCTTGAGAAGGTCATAGTCTAGTGTGTTAGAAATTACAAACAATGAGAAAAAATGAATGTGTAACTGCTATAATAAAGGAATGTGCTCTCTGCAAAGGGAAAATTAAAGGGTCTTCACTAGTTTCAAATGTCAAGGACAGTTTACTCCAGGGGGTCTGGTCCTTGGTCTCGGGTCTTAAAGGATGAGTAAAAATAAGGAAAAGAAAAGTATAGGAAAGTCATTCACATCATAGAGTCATAGATAAACAAAGGCAGAGAAGCATGGCAGACCACTGGAGTGGTGTGTTTATGTGTGTATATCTCTACAAATATAATCATGTGCTGCATAATACAGTTTTATCAACAACACATTACATATATGCCAGTGGCCCATAAGATTATAATATAGTAATTTTATGGTGCCTTTTCTGTGTTTGGATATATCTAGGTACACAAATCATCATGGTGTTACACTGCCTGTAGTTCTCAGTTCGGTAACACGCTGCATGGGTTTGCAGCCCAGGAGCAATAGGCTGGAGCATGTAGCCTGGGTGTGCTGTAGGCTGCACCATCTAGGCTTGTGTAAGTGCGTTTTGGTATTTTCACCACAACATCACTTAATGATACATTTCTCAGGACACATCCCTGTCATTAAGTGACTCAGCACTATACAGTGCGACACTCCCTGACATCTAGAGAGCATGACAGATGATTGGTGCGGGAATGGGAAGTGAGTGTGAAGAGAAAGAGAAAGAAAGTGTTGGGGGCAAAAGGGGGGGTGACTAAAGACAGAAGAGAGAGTAACTGAAGGACGTCCTAGAGGAAATGAGTGAGGATGAGATGCAGAGAATTCCTGGATAGCATGCCTTGTACAACAGATAAAGGGCCTCTCTTCCCAGAGACCAGAGGGCAGGGTGTCAAAAGAAGCAGGGGCAAGCACTTGGGTGGGGAACAGGGGTCTCAGCGCCCACCTCCCCATGGCTCTGATTCTTCTGTGAGGCAGTTGAGGGGTTTGTCTCCTATAAGGTGGGCTATTTGGTAAAGCCCAGCGTGTTGGCATACCCACTAAAAATCCTAGGAAAGACAAATTACTAGAGGTAAATAAAAGGGGTAAACAAGTAACCCAGAGTAAATAAAATATCAGGCAGCATGAAGAGTCCATATAAGACTGTGTGTAATGAATTAAGTGAATACAATAAGTAAAGCTGGGTGATTTTCACCTACATAATCTTGATCTCTGGTTTCAGGGGCTAAAAATGCAGATTGCAGTTTTGATCTATTTTCCACTCTATAAGAAATTCCCAGTTAGTGTTATGCTTTTTCCAGAAGAGAAGGTGGAGAATCTTGGTAAGAATGATTCAGGTGATGAATCTTGGGGTTCAGGTTGGGAAGGCTTATGGCAAGAGCTGGGTAGGGATGGTGAGAAGCTGATTTTCAGGACAGGGCAGAGTATCACTGAAATGGAGGACTTTGTGAAGTTCAAGAATTTTCCCAACTAGAGAGACTATTCAGAAGCTATAAGGATAAGGTTAGGTGGCAAGTCAATAGTATATAGTGTGAAATAGCTGGAATGACTGATTTGCTAATATTGCTGGGGTTGATGCTACAGGAGGCTAATAATAACACTGAATAGATCTAAAATTCAAACAGAACAGGAGAGAACCTGCTTCCTCTGCCCCATGATCTAACATAATCTTTTTAAGGAAGGATAACTGTCAATGAGTAGACTTCTATGTAGTATCATCTTGTCACCTCCCCTAGCTCCCCACTCCCTTTTCACTTTGAAACAGCTTTGCTTTGAATCCTGTAAAACCCCCAGCAAGCGAAGTTGTAGGCTGTGAAGCTCTACTTTATTTGGTGTAAATAATTAGGTTACTTAAGATTTTACCCATATTACATAATTCAGGGTCAGGAAAGAATGTTTCCAGCCCTGCTATACTGGAATCAGGAGAGAGTGAAAGAAAGAGGACCCCAGACAAGATAAAGAGATAAACATCAGTAACCTCTGTCCTCCTGCCCCTTGTGTGACAAAGGTTGCCATGATGCTAGAAGGGGACAGAATTTGCAGGAGAAGTTACTATAATATGAGAGATTTAGAAAACATCTTTGATTTTTTTTTTTCTCTGAGTCAGGCTTGGTGAGAAAATTCTTGACTCACACAGTATGTTAGCTGCCATGTTAACAGTAACTGTTTCCAACATAGCGTACACTAACCAGGGTATTTTCTGCTTTTCCTATTTGATCCTGGGACCTTTGGAGCTGCAGTCATTGTACTGCTGTGTGTAGTTTCTGGTGATGAAAACTTCCTATGTGTAGGATTTTTAGGTGATGACAAGGTGCACAATGATGGTCCAGTGTGGATAAAAAAAGTGGTTTGGAGATGAAGGTCTTTGTTTTAAGCTGTGAAACAACCTCTGCCCTTTGTTTTCAAAAAGCCATCTCTGGCTGATCAGAGTAAATACCATGCCCCCATTTCCATCTTCTTGTGAAGGAAAATACCTGTTCTGGGACAAATACTGCAGCAGTGAGCTTTCTCCTGACAAACTGATTTTTCCACTTCTTTGTTGTTCTTGATAAACTCCAACAATTTTTCATTTGTATACAGAACTGAAAGCTGTAATAACACTGATTTCACAGATGAGATAACTGAGGCTCAGGGACAGAAGGGACCTTCTCATAAAGTGAACAGCGGCATGGCATTCACTCTAGAATAAAGTCTTAATCTTCATATTACGTTGCCTACAGGAATGGCCAGTCTGGACACTGGCATGAAAAACAAGTGTTCTCCCCTGAGTTCATTCTCTTTGTGTGTGTGTCTTAGGAATTTTGTCACCATCCTAGTCTTTACACAGTCTCCAGGAAGTTAAAACTTGAACAATTTTTTATAATTGTTTCTGTTTTTGTTGTTTTGTTTGTTTGTTTACACACTAGAACATCTGTGTGCAAAGAAAAACGATGTGGTGTGCGGAGCTGCAGGATCTGACCCCAGGCCTCGCCAGCGATTTCAGTCCGCCGGCTTGTTTTTCTGCTTGACCTGTGCTGGGGAGGAGCGGGGTTGTTTAGCTGCTGTATCCCCTAGCAATGTGTTCAGGAAAATAGACAAGAAAGGGCTGCCAAGGGATGCGTCAGCTTCAGAATCCTGCTGCCATCTAGGGATGAGAGGAAGCGTCTTCCGGCGTGCAGGCGGCCGCGATGGATAGCTGTGGCCTGCGCAGGGCGCGCCACGGTCCCTTCGCTGCGGTCCCGAGCGGCTCCGCACCTGCAGCGAGCGCGGGGTCTCCCAGCGCAGCCTCCCCCACTTTCCGGGGCTACCGCAGGGACCCCGGCGACGCCGCCCCGGGCCGTGGAGACTCTGTCCCCGGGGAAGCCATAGAGCAGGAGGAAACAGAGAAAAACAAAGAGAATAAAGAAAGAGAGGGAGAGAAAAGAGCTAGGGAGGGAGGAGCAGAAACGCTGCAAGAACAGAAACATAAAGGGAATGGAAGCAGATTGGAAGGGTCCATCAAGGAAAGCAGATTGTCCTAACAACGTGGTGTGTGGTGTGTGTTTACGGAGCTTTGTCCCTGTCTCCACACTGGGGTCCACACACAGTTTACATAGGTCCAAAGCTCAAGACACAGGGTGTGTGCTCGGGGAGAGATACTGCCTTTAGTAAAGACTGTATAGAAAATCCGGAAAGGGGAGACTTGAGGAGTTAACTTTACTGTTTTACATTGCAGTGTAAGCATTTTTTTCTTCTACAAACAGAAGAATGGTGTTTTCAAAGAGAGGAAGAGGATAGGGCTGACTAGAGAGGAAGGGAGGCGGGGGACCGGGATTGGGAAGGGGCCCTGCTGTTGACTGGTAGACCCTGCTGGGAAACTTCAAATCACATTCTTTCTGAAAGGAAGTATTATTAAAAGTAACTTTAATCCTTCCAGCCAGACGGCTCATAAAAGCATACAATTAAGTCAAACGAATGATAAGATCATTTTTTCTCCTACCTGTACCCCCTTTCTGAGAGTAATTACTACAGGCTAGTCTTGTCTCATTTTGTGCAAATAGAAGGCAGAGTGCTTTGATGGGTGCCAGATTCTCTCACCATCCCACCCCAAACCCAGTTCAGCTCTTGGTACCAACCAGCCTGTCTGCAGATCCAGCCAAGAACAAAGGGGGGAATTTCAATATTTCCTCTTTGTGCAAGGTTAATTGAAAATCAAAAAGTCACTTTTCAAATGTCATATTAAACCTGCCACTGCATCAATTTCCTTTTGGTTCCCATCTCCAAAGGCAAGAGGAAAGTGTTTTGGGGGATGGCAGGGAGAAGGGGAAGTAAAGACACCAGGAGAGAAAAGAGGAAGAAAGAAGTGAAGGGATTAAAAAATCACAGATCCATACAGACTTTGATTGCAGATAGGCTAACATGGAGTGGAAAATTATTTTCCAGTGTGTCCTCAGTCAAAGGCAGCCTTAGCATTCGACACTGTTGCTTATATTCCTGGGACAGAATTGGATCCTAAACCTACAGTGATCAGGCCTCCCTGTCTTTATGTTTTAGTAGATGGGTCACAATATGATTGTCATAAAGGCTTCCTGTTTTAAAATCTTAAAGGATAATGTAATAACATTACCATCCTTATTCCCCCTCCCCACTTTTTATTGCCCTCATTAACAGGGACGGGCCTGCGCACGCACACACAACCCAAGGGCTTCTGATTGGTTAGTTTTTGTCACAGGGTATTCTGGAAACTTTAGGATGAATTTTAGTGACCTGGCATCATTAGCTTTGCAATTGTCCCAGTGACTGTTCTCTCCCTAGCTTTCCTGAGATTTAGTTTCCTCGTTGATAAAATAAGGCATCCTATCTGCCTCCTGAAATCACTGCTCAGATTATATAAGGTGCCACATGAACACAGCAAACATGTATTAGTTCTTTACCCCATTCAGGTCTCCTGGGTCTTGCCCCAGATTAGGTGATTTTACCAGTTCAACTTTCTGGAGTTGGGACCTGGTCTTGTTCTTACTGGAGAACCCAAGGTCTGCAGAATCACCTGAGGAAAGGATTCTCTGCTTCCCAGCTTCACTGTGTCCATGTCTCTCTCCTGCTCTGCTGCAATCACTTTTCACTTCTCCCTAAAGCCAGTAACTTTTCTTCCAGCTGTTTTAGTCTTTCTTTCTCATGTCTGTCATCTTATTTTCCAGATACTGGACTAGGGCCATAACCCCTCCTATGTGGCACTAATGAATCTATTTCCTAAGGATCAGGCTAACCACAGTAGGCTTGTCTAGTAGAAGAGATGTGATTTGCTACAGGTTGAACTTTTTAATACTCTTAAAAATAACTTTTTAGTTAGATAAGAAGAAAAAAGAACAGAATGATGGAATAAATTCATTCTACATTAACCTACCTGTGTAAGCTAAACCTTCCTTTTCAATATTATTGTCATATTGTGGTGATGTCAGATGTGTTCATCAACTTTAAATGAAGGCTATGTTTAGATGAGAAGTCTGCATCTGTCTACACTTAGTAAATTAAAAAAAAAAAAAAAACTAGATCAACAACCATCTAGTTTGTGTCAAAATTATCCTAGTGACTTTTTTGTCATTGGTAAGTTTAAATAGACAAAATGTGTGTCTTAGTCCCTTAGATTTCTATCAACCCATACCTGTAGGAATGTATAGACTTTACGTGGTTGAGCATCTTGGTTAAAGCATTTTGTCTGCTATACAATTTTCCAAGCATGCCCAGGCATAATTGACAAGTTCTTCTTTGTGAAACATTTGTTCCCATATAAACTGTCTTAGCCTGTTTGGTCTGCTATAGCAAAATGCCTCTGACTGTGTAATTTATAAACAATAGAACTTTACTTCTCAAAATTCTAGAGGCTAGAAGTTCAAATTAAGGTTCCAGCAGATTTGGTATGTGGTGAGGGTTCCCTTTCTGCTTCATTGATAGTGACTTCTTGTTGTGTCCTTCCTTGTTAGAATCAGTGAACAATCTCCCGTGAGCCTCTTTTATAAAGGTGTAGATCTCATTCATGAGGGTTCTGCGCTCAGAACCTAAACACCTATTGTAGTGGTTATTAGATTTCAATATGAATTTTGGAAGGATAAAAATATTCAAAACATAGCTTCTCCTATTCGATATTGGTAATAATGTAGTACACATTTTTATTAAAATACGTGTCCCTATCACCCTCTGTAAACCTTCTGAAAATAAGAACCATATATAACATTTTTGTAACCCAGGAATTTAAGGGTAGAAGCTCAATAAATAATTATTGGATGCTGAAGAATTATGAAAAACGTAAATACATCTTGGGCTATATCAGCATAATATCTGGATATTTTCCAAAATAATTTAGGAAAGAAACAAATTGATAGTTATATTGGGCCATCTAAAAAGTGATCAGATGATTGGATGAATTAATGTCTTCATGTAATTGTATTAGAATTTTTAATTACAGTCTAAGTTGACAAAATATGCATGTATATCCCAATGTTCTTTTGACTAGTAAAGTTGTTTACTTAAGATATGGTTACACACAAAATTTGATGGCATGATTTACTATTTCTTAGTACAGGTGGATTTCTTAATCAGATGTAGAACTCCCTGCTGTCAACATCATCACCAGAAGTAAAGACAGAAAAATAAGGAGAGAGGAAAGGAAAGAGAGATGGGGGGAAAGGAAGCCAAGAAAGAAACTGGTTTATTTAACTGATAAATCTACTCTGGAGTCAGGACAAATTCTGGCAAACTGGTTGGACAAGTCTAAAGGACAATTTTTAAATCCTTACTTTTAGACACTGGATGCTCAGAATAGTATATTATATTTCTACGAAGATATTCTCTAGATTCTTTATAATTTTTTTTAAGAATGTGAATTGAAATATAAATATGTGTGTGGAATTTATTTACAACCATAGTATCAGGAATTAGAACTGATGTGCGTACAATGAGGGGAAAATCTGAGAATTTATTTTTAGTGAAACTGGCATCTTGCCCTGATATTTCCTTTATCTTTTCTATAACCTTAGGCAATCTCTAAGCTGCTCTTTTTTAAAATTTTTTTTTTTTTTTGAGGAAGTGGAAGCAGGAGGGCAATGAGTGTGATAATTCTGATCTAACACATGGATTATGGTGAAAATCAAATGAGTCAATATCAGTGAGGTTGTTTTGAAAAAGTTATATGCACATTAGAACTAGAAGACATTATTTATTACATATTATATTTTAGTAACCTATCCAAATATACGAATGCTTACTTTATAGTGACTTTTTGCTGTTCTGGGGCCAGGAGCTAGCAGGCAGTCGGCCTGAATCTTTTAAACAATAAAATCTGCTAGGGCAGAGTTTGCCATATCACAAATAATTTTTTATTGTGTTTTGATGGGGCATGCATAGGCTAACATTTCAAAGAGCCACTTCTGTTGAAAAAGTGGATATAAATGTTCCAAAGTTCAGAAGAGAAGGGATCCATGGTGAAAGCTGGAACAGACCTATGTCTCTTGTCACTTACATTGCACGCTTTTTATTTCCTTCTTTCTCTCTCTTTTTTAAAATCTGCATCTTCCCCTTAATGCTAGTATTTTGTGAGATATTTAAAAATGTGTATTTAATCCACCCACGTTTGTGGTCTCCAGTCCCAAAGCTTCTATTTAATGCTGCGTTAATGCTCAGTTGTGCCAAGCTTAAAGCTTTCAAAGCAACCCTGAAAACAGCTGCGACACATCACTAACCCTAAGCTTGGGCTCCCGAGACTGCTGGCTGCATGGAGTAAATGCATCATTTTTTAAAGTGTTGTCAGTGCAATCCAAGACCTGTGCAGAGTGTAATTGGGTATCTTTGGCAAAAAAAAAATTATATTTGAAATCATTTTACAAGAATCAACTGGGGAGGCTTGCTGGAACCTTTTATTTATTTATTTATTTTATTTTATTTTTCCTTACATCTCACTGCTCCAGAAACAGATCTATCACTTTAGGCAGTTCTTGCTTTTAGATCAGGGAGTTTCTTTCATTGCTGCAGCCATCTTTCCTTCTTCCCTGAGCTAAGGTAAATACTTTGGAGGAGGCGGACATTTTTCTGTGTTTGTAGTCTTAGAAATACTGATCTTGGATGGAAGAAGATCCTGGTATATTTTATCTTATGCCATGGATGTTTCAAGTGTGGTCCATGGACTATACATATTGTTGTCTTCTGGGGCTTATTAGAACACAAATATTTATTAAATCAGAGTGCCTGGGGGAAGTACCTAGGAATCTGTGTTTTAACAA
The DNA here is from genome assembly GCA_963574655.1 of Perodicticus potto. Lineage (NCBI taxonomy): Eukaryota > Metazoa > Chordata > Mammalia > Primates > Lorisidae > Perodicticus > Perodicticus potto. The sequence goes on along the minus strand of CAUYRH010030135.1, from coordinate 3,725 downwards.
GCCCATAAGGTGATTCTGCTCAAGAAGTGGGGAACCTGTGGCCTTTTGAATCTGCAAATGCAGCCTATTGACTGAATCCAATTTTCACAGAACAAATCCTTTCATTAAAAGAGGTGCAGCAGAGAAAGGTGAAGCTTTGCTTGCTTCCTTTTGTGGTTAACAAAGACCAATCTTGAAATCAGAACACCACAGGTTCCCCACCCCTGTGGGAGATGGTTATGTAGCTTCACTCAGAACATTTTAAAGGTGGGAGATTACTGTATCAAAAGCACATGTTCTATAAATAAGAATTGGTATAAAGTTATTTTAAAATGTATTGAGCAGATATATGTTTCTATGACTTTTTTAAAAAAATTTTCTTATCTTCAATGTTTGGCGTTTAGTAGGTGGTCAATGTATTAAAATTCTGAAAATATTAGTCTTAATTTTGCTTTCTACATAAATCTATATAATCTAATAAATCCATTTAATATTTCTTTTCATGAAGTGGCCTGTCACATATTGGGTGCTTCTAAGATGCCTAAGTCCTCTCTTTTTTATGTTAATGATGGCTAAAATTCCCATGTCCACCTGAGAGGATACTGCACCCAAACTTGGGTATCCCATTCTGATTCTCACCCTGATATAGGTTTTTTTTTTTTTTAAGTTGGAAACAATGAGAACCTTAAAACCTTAAGATATCATCTGGAAAGAAACCAGAATTGTCTGTTCTGTACAAGTACAAATAATTTTTAAGCAAACGTGGGATTTTAATCTTAAACCTGTTAAAATTGCCATTATTAGTTCTGATTCATTGAACTTTTTTCCTTCTATGATTACTTTACTAATAGTATTTCCCTTTTATTTTTGAGATTTTAAAAAATTTGTTCAAAGAAAAACATCGATAATTATATAACTCAGAATTAATAGTAATCAGTGATTTTTCTCTGTATCTTCCCTCTCTGTATAAATATCTATATTTGTATCTTTATATCTGCATATATACATGCTATAGATATATGAACATATACTAAGTTGTATTTTTTAGAACAAATGGTAATACAAACACATACAGGTGCGCACCAGTTATCCCAGCTTGAGTCTAAGAAAGTATTTGACATATCTAATAAAACTTGTCATGAGATGTCTGAAACCTCTCAGAAGATTCTCCATCCAAGTACCTTAGTGTGAACTATTTGGAAACCCTCAAGAAATGCCTGTCTCTTAGGTTGTCTTCCAAGCTAATCTCCACTTAACTCATGTTTATGAACAATAGGGAACAGAGGAGCTGTACTTAGAAATATCAAGTGCTATTTCACCTATAATTCTGTATCCTATCAGAACCCAAGCAACTTAATTGGCAACACAATGAGAACAGGGCATCATTTCTCACCATGGCACAGAATGATACTCACCTTGGGTGCTCAGAGGTTAGTGCCTAAGGGTCTCAAGAGGGTGTCAGAAGGGCACTGGGCCCACGGGCCTGACACTGGTTGTCAGGAGAATAAGCAGGGCAGAGTGGTGGGCTACAATGCTTGGACTGGTAGAAGGTCAGCTTTCCTATCACACCAGAAATGTGGGAGCTGCTGAAGGGAAGTTGTTCTGGCTGGTAGAACAGCAATGAGTCTCCCCAGTCAGTAGGGTAGTCCAGGACACTGGCCATGCATAGAGGGCATCTTGGATACTGATCTTTAGCTGAGCATCATGGAACTTTCTAAAAGAATCTCTAGAAACTTCAGGCAGTGAGACTTGATTAAGGGTTTTTTATGAGCAGATGGAGCAAGAATTATTTTATTCATAAAATTGATATTATATTTTGAATAATTTTATAACACATTTTTAAAATTAACCCTTTTCCATGAATATTTTCTTATCTCCATAATTATTCACAAAATATATCATAATTCTTAGTGGGTGCAGGGTATCAAGTACATGTTCCATAATGAATTTAATGAATTTCTAATTATGTGATTGTTACAGGCTGAATGTGTCCCAGCCACAATTTATATGTTGAAGTTCTAACTCTCAGTACTTCAGAATGTGACTGTATTGGGAGATAGGGTCTTTAAAGAGGTAATTAAGTTAAAAGGAGGTCAGCAGGGTGGGCCTTAATTCAATATGACTGTTATTCTTCTAAGAAGTGGTGATTAGGACACAGAGGTACGTAGAGAAAGGTCACATGAAGACACAGGGAGAGGAAAGCCACCTGCAAACCAATGAGAGGGGCCTCAGAAGAAACCAGTCTCACTGGCATCTTGATTTTGGACTTCTAGACTCCATAATTGTGAGAAAATAATTGCCTTTTGTTCAAGCCTTCCAATCTATGGTTTTTGTTATGGCGTTCCTAATAAGTTAAAACTGTGACTATTACTCACAATATTTGCTTTAATAAATAACATTTGTACAGGCTAGTACACAAAGGATCATTACTGACTATTTTCTTAGGATCCATGCTAGAAGTGGAATTGTTGGGGCCAAAAATTATTAATATTTTGTAATGTTAATTCTACCATAGAACATACTGATTATTATTTTCAACTTTCTTCTTCCACAAATATAATACATCTTATTCTTTGTTGCCATATTGAACAACAATAGACCAAATACAGTGTCCTAAAGCCCACAATTAGAGACTTCCCTTCTGATAAGTAATCATGTACCCACACAATGGGGTGTGGTTAGTCACCAGGCAACAGGTTCACTGCCATTCAGACTACATTTTATTCATCTTGATGATGTATAAAAGATGCTTCCTAGAATCAGAGGATCCTTTTGGGGAAAATAAAGACAAAACTATAGCTCTAGAGAGCACTTTTAACATCTACATATGGAAAGGGAAATATTGTACTTAACAAGTGTCACTTCAGGTTGTTGGCAACTTAGAATGTTTATGTTATTGTTTATGGGTGTGATTTTTCAAAGCAGTTAATCAAGTCATTGTCCACCAGTAAGGAATAAGATGGGTCTCCATGCACTACTATTTTCTAAATGTCTACACACATGGAGCCCTTTACACACAACAGGTCTAGAGACAAGAAAGTTGGATGCAGTCCACAGATGCCCCCTAGAGGTATGGATCCTCTAGGACAGTGTTATCTGTGGTCTACTGAAAACATCAGGAATCTAAATACCTGGCAGAGATACTCAACAATAAATACTGTAGGTTCAGGCGAAACATACGAAATTCAGAATACAAATGTGTTCATACAATAACTAAGAAGATGACATGATGGCTATGGCAGTTTGATGAAAAAGTTTCAGATTGTATATGAAACCAGCACATTGTACCCCTTGATAGCACTATTGTACTCAACTATGAGTCAACAACAACAACAAAAATAAATAAATAAATACTGTAGGGATTAACTTGAGAAATTGATTTTTCTCATTCAGGAGTCCATTTAAGAATATTCAAAAGACTCAGTTTGCAGTCCCACCAGCAGTGTAAAAGTGTTCCCTTCTCTCCACATCCACGCCAGCATCTGCAGTTTTGAGATTTTGTGATGTGGGCCATTCTCACTGGAGTTATATGGTATCTCAGGGTGGTTTTGATTTGCATTTCTCTAATAATTAGTGATGTTGAGCATTTTTTCATATGTTTGGTAGCCATTCATCTGTCTTCTTTAGAGAAGGTTCTATTCATGTCTCTTACCCATTGATATATGGGATTGTTGGCTTTCTTCATGTGGATTAATTTGAGTTCTCTATAGATCCTGGATATCAAGCCTTTTTTCTGATTCAAGATA
>CAUYRH010030133.1:0-55233 GCA_963574655.1 Perodicticus potto | reverse complement strand
TATAGTAGTTTATATATTGTTTTCATATTAGTATTGAGCACATTGGGTACTTTTTTCTTCATTCTTGTGATACTTACTAATAAGAATGTGTTTCAACTCCATCTAGGTAAACACAAAAGCTGTAAAGTCTCCATCTTTTCTTACGGCTGAATAGTACTCCATTGTATACATATGCCACAGTCTGTTAATCCATTCTTGGGTAGATTTCACATCTTGGCGGTTGTGAATTGAGTTGCAATAAACATTCTAGCGCAAATGTCTTGTGGTAAAATGATATTTTTTCTTTTGTTTAGATACCTAGTAATGGCATTGTGGGATCAAGTAGAAGGTACACACACACACACACACACACATATATATATTTGTAGAGACATAGTCTCATTTTGTCACCCTCGGTAGAGTGCTGTGGCATCACACTTCTCATAGCAACCTCCAACTCCTGGGCTTAGGTGATTCTCTTGCCTCAGCCTCCCGAGTAGCTGGAACTACAGTCACCTGCCATAATGCCTGGCTATTTTTTTGTTGCAGTCCGGCCAGGCTGGGTTTGAACCTGCCACTCCCGGTATATGGGGCCGAAGTCCTACCCACTAAGCCACAGGCACCACCTGAAGGTTCACTTTTAGTCTTTTGAGAATTCTCCATACTTCTTTCCATCCTTTCGATATAACAGCAGGGTGCTCAGTAGATGGAGGAAATCCTAGGACTGGGTTCCATGCTGGATGACTGTAGTATATAGAGCAGTGGTTGTGAACAGAGGATCTGGAGCCAAGCTGCCTGGGTTTATGTGCCAGCTTCTCACTTAATGTATCTGTGACTTTTTTTTTTTTTTTTGAGACAGAGCCTCAAGCTGTCACCCTGGATAGAGTGCTGTGGCATCACAGCTCACAGCAACCTCCGATTCCTGGGCTCAAGCGAGTCTCCTGTCTCCGCCTCCCAAGTAGCTGGGACTACAGGTGCCCGCCACAACACCCGGCCATTTTTTGGTTGCAGCCATCATTGTCTTTTGGTGGGCCCAGGCTGGATTCTAACCCGCCAGCTCAGGTGTACATGGCTGGTGCCTCAGCCCGTTGAGCCACAGGCACCGAGCCTGTATCTGTGACTTTGACTTCACTTCTCTGAGTCTGTTTTCTTGTCAGTGAAGGAGGGAATAATTGTACCTACTCACAGATTATTGGGCACGTTAAATGACTGAATCTTGTAAAGTAGGTAGGAAAATGCCTGGCACACAACAAGGTGTTCAATAAACACAATGCATTATTGGGAACGAAGCTTCTGAGTTACAAGATCATCAACTGTACAGTACTTAGGGCTAGATAGGCAGTTTTCAGTTGTAGGGGCATAGCTCCCTGGGGAAAGTTTTATTTTGCTTGGTTATATTTTGCAGGAGAGGCAAAACTGTAGAAGGTTAAACTTGCTAAAAAATTTCTGTGATGCAGCTTGTGTAAGACATGATGTTTTTCCACTGAGGCATGAGTTTATAAGGTTGATTCGCAGGGCTAGAGCATCTTAGGATCTTAGGATCCTGAGATCCCTCTGGCTCCAACATTATTCCGTTGCTCAGGGTTTACTGTCTCAGGCTGGAGGAAAGAAAATCCAGGGTGTATCATGCTGGATTATTGGGCACCCCAAGGCCAAAACTGACAGCTTAAGCCTTCGTGCCTGGAGGATATCTTGGGGTGAGTTGTAGAGTACCGAGGGTTGTGGATTGTTCTGCACTGGGCCTGTCCCTGGGGGGTAGATTTGGGTGGAGGAGAAAAATGAGGTCTTCGTGGGAGAGGGCCAGGCAGGAATAGCTCCTTGCCCATCATGTTTACTGAACTGCACTGAATTATGACTAAATGCCATGATCTGGCTTCAGGCAATTGCCTAAATCATTTAGAGGTTGACAGGGGAGGGAGGGAGGGAACATGGGGAGCTGGGGGGAGAATGTTCTTGTAATTCTTCAGTCTGAGGTACATTAAGGAGCCATAAGCCATGTCGAGAGCTTGAATTACATTAGAGAGATTATCCTGTTACAGTTCATAATCCTGGATAATATACCGTCTTGGAGCACACCTGCCCATGATAAATCTCCCCCAGTAATGGCCTGACCCTGGGGATCCAGGGATGCCGGGGCAGCTGGCAAGGGCTATCAAAGTGGGCACAGCTCCGGCAGAGGCACCTGTGAGCCCTAATGTCCTCCTGACCTATTTTGTGCTCCTTTCTCCTGCCTCAGCCCAGAGGGAGTGGATGTAGCTGGGAGCTTCAAACTTCTCCATCTTTATTCAAGATTCTTGGCTCCCTAGGGCCCCTCTCACCTTAGCTCCCACCCCATAATCCCACCATCTGCTCTGGTGGGACAGGCCACTTGTATTTCTGTCTCTAGACTATCCTTTCATCAAATGCTTTCCCCTTAATCTCTCTAAATCCAGCCTAGCCTGTAATGGTCAGTGGAGACCTCTTGAGGAACCCATACTGACATCCCCCTTAGCTCCAGCATAAGGCACTGAGCTTCCATTGTGAATAGGTGTGTCACCTACCATCTATGGTGTCAGCAAACCTTTTGTGAGTCTCTGTCTATCCGGCTAGACTTCCAGTACCATGACGTCAGGAGCCACTTAGCACAGATAGGCTCAATAACCGTGCAACTGGTTAATGGCAGAGTTAGGATTCAAACCCTAGTCACCTGGCTCTAGAGTGTGTGGCCATGGTGGAATACTGTCTCTCTGGGCTAAGAGCTCTGCCCTGTGTCATTTGTGGGCCTGGCTTTACTTTCCATGAGCTTTCAGATCTTTCCTAGACTGTATGTGCCTTATTTGAGGACCATCACAAGTCGCAGGGATGACTTCTCTCATTGTATAGCTTAAAGTGGGAATGCACCTGAGCCTCTCAGATTCATCCTCGGCCTCTCAAAAGGCCCAGTCCACAGATCAACCTCATTGACATTTCCCAGTTCTCTTGGGCAGCTCTTTCCCAGTCCTCACACCTTCTTATCACCAGCCTATTGCTTCCTTTACAGCTTCTGGGAGACCTGGTGATATCTGGGTACCTGCAAGCCTGACACCTCAAGTCCCACCTACCTCAGACTCTGTTTTATACTTCCCACATCCCTTCCCGAACACACACACCCTGTGCACCTTTACCTGGGGACCTTTCTTGGTCTCTTGAGGTTAGTTATGCTACTGGGGCTTCAGATAACCCAACTCTTCAAGATCCCCTAAAAAGAAGTCACAACTACCATTTATCAAGTGCTCACTAAGTAACAAGCACTGGGTTATGCTTTTTACCTGATTTATCTCATTTACTCTAAGACAGTCTTATGGGATAGGGACTATATATTTTTTGTTTGTTTGTTTGTTTGTTTTGAGACAGAGTCTCACTTTGTTACCCTTGGTAGAGTATCCTAGCATGATAGCTCACAGCAACCTCAAACTCTTGGGTTCAAGTGATTCTCTTGCCCCAGCCTCCCAAGTAGCTGAGACTATAGGTGCCTACCACAATGCCTGGCTATTTTTAGAGACTGGGTCTTGCTCTGGCTCAGGCTGGTCTCCTACCCGTGAGCTCAGGCAATCCACCTGCCTTGGCCTTCTAGAGTGCTGGGATTATAGGCGTGAGCCACTGTGCCTGGCCGGAATGATATCATTTCTGTGTTATAGATGAGAAAACTGAGGCTTATAGGGGTTAAATACAGCAATGCAGATCAACACCCAGTAAAGGGCAGAGCTGGAATTTAAACCAATGCCTGCTAGTTCCAGACCATGTGTACTTTAACCCTTGGTGTCAAACTGGATTCTTACGGTGAGAGCAGGCACCCAGGCTGCCTTCCTAGCCCCACCTCCATGCAAGCCTACCCTTCTCCACCCCTTCTCATCCCTGCAGCTGTCTCCTATCTCCTGCGCCCTCCTCCCTGTCCTTCTATTGCCAGGTTCCAGAACTCCCCTGCATTCCAAGTCACTCTGTGCTTTGTGGACTCATTCCTCCCTTCCCCCGTGCTTCTGCACCATTCATCCAGAGACAGGAACCACAGCAGTTTGATATCTACCCATCCATTTATTCCCATCTTTCATTCATGGAATCCTGGAGTGTCAGGGCTAAAAGGGGCCTTGGAGATTATCTGGCTAGTGATTTTTAAACCACAATGCATTTTTCAAAGAAAAGCTTCCGTAGTCATTCTATAGAGAAATCAGATCAGCTGGGGAGGCAACGACCAGACTCCTGACCTCTCAGTCCTGCCTCACCCACTGCAGCCTCCTGACCTGACCTCCCAGTGTACAGGTGGGAAATAACTGTCCTCTCATTCTTCCAATGGGGTACAGCAGAAGTTCATAAACAAAATGAGTTGACCTGCTGCTCAGGAGCTGTTTCCAGATACCCAGTCCTGAGAAGCTATTGCCTTCAGTCATTAACTTAGGGTTAATTGTTGCTACAACTCCTCAAGCTCTGAGTTGCACGGACCTGGGTGTTAACCCAGTTTCCACTTACCACTTACAAAGCTACATGACCTTGGGCAAGTAAATCACAAATCTTTTATAGCCCTCCATCTATTTCCGTCTCTGATAAATGGCCACAATAATAGAACCTACCACTTTTTAGTTTTCTGTCATTGGGTAATAAATGACTCTAAAATATAGTTGCCTAAAGCAAGTATTGTAATATCTTTCTTAGGTCTGTGGACTGTCTGGGCTCAGTTGGGTGGTTCTTCTGCTGGTCAGTCATGTAGTTGTAGTCAGATGGTGGCTGGGGCTGCAGTTATTTGGAGGACAGATCAAGATGCTGGGGTGGCTGGGCTTCTTGCTCTCCAGGTACCCTGAGGGCCTCTCCTCTCCACATAGTCTTTCCAGGTGGCTAACCAGACTTCACAGCAACTCAGAGCTCCCAGAAACACAAAAGTTGAAGCTTCTAGGTCTTCTTAAGGATAGAAGTGGCACAGCTCCACATCTATTGCATTTATTGTTTAGAAATTGAAAAGGAAAAGAAATAAACTTCACGTCTTACTGGAGGAATTGAAAAGAATGTGTAGTCATCTTTAATCCACCACAGTTTTTATGATTTTTAGCAAGAAAATTACTTAATCTTTCTAATTTTCATCTGTGTCCTCACCTGTGAGGAATACATACATCAATCCATGGAAAGTACTTAGAACAATGCCTGGCACATAGTAAGCATTCCCGTACTAGTGGTGTTATTTTTATTTCTAAACCATATGCCTAGCGGTGTGCTAAGTAACTGGTGGTGGGGTTACAAGAGTAATGGGAAACACAGTTTATACTCTTGATAATAAATAATCTAGTTCATGAGATAAAATTAACACATGCAGAGATCAAAGTACTAATTCAAGGCATTGTGTAATTAAGCAGCCCATGAGAGGTACAGATAACATATACTTGAAGAAGTCAGAGAACAGAAAGATTGAATATGGGGGCTGGGTGGCCAGAGAAGGCTTTAGAGAGGGACAGTGTGCCCTTGAGGGGCAGGGTAGTATAATAACGGTTAAGAACATAAATTCTGGAGCCAAACTCTCTGTTTTCAAATCTTAGCTTTGTTGGACATGTGGTTAAATACTCGACACCTTCTGGATATGTCTATGTTTTCTTAGTAAGTTGCTTAGCATCTCTTTACCTCAGTTTCCTTTCTGTAAAATGTATCTTTCTCATAAGGCTCAAATGAAGAATAAATGACTTTTTTTGCTCTAAAGGGACTAGAACAGGGTTGGACATGTGGTAAGTACTCAACAAAGTTGAGTTAATCTCAAAATCCCTAATGAGAGGAGACTTTGGCTAGGTGGAAAGAAGGGACAGAGGCCTCCAGATGGATGAAATAGTGACTGCATTTATGTGAAGTAGGAAGAGAGGTGTGTTGTGCTCAGGGATAGAGTGACAGTCACTTTGCACAGCGAGAGCTGTTCCTGGTGGTGGTGGTGGGGCCCAACAGCATGGACTAGATTCCACCTGCTCTTACCTGGACCAACGAGAGCAAGTCTGGGATCTTGGCTGTGGCCCAAACCAGGCTGTAGGCTCAGAGTAGCAGATTGTGAGCAGAGAGTCAGCACTGGCTGTTGTGTGTATGTGGAGAGTGTGACAAAGAGGGAAGAGAGAGGACCATATGTCTATTTTCTTTAAGGAACAGCTGTCCCCTCAAGTGGATAAGAGAGGGGAAGTGGGGTTAGAGGGTCATTTCTACATTAACAAATAAATTGTCACAGCACCCTTACATGTGAGTCAATTTTTCTCATTTTCAGATATGTTCCTTCACTGCGTTTTATTTCTCTTTCCCCTAAACTCTCTCTCTCTCACACACACACTCTCACACATGCACGCAGGATGGCACACACTGCCTCAGGCACCCATCTTTCCTCTCTCTGCCTGGGCTATTGAGTTACCAGGTAACTCTCTATCCCACCCCTGCTAAAACATGCCTGGAGACCACACCCTTTCCTCCTTCCCTCCTCTTACAAACACTTAAAGAGCCAGGTGCTGGTCCAGGCTCAGGAGCCCAGGGAAGAAATGATTCCAGAACCCCTCTTCCCCAGCACCCTTGCTTTGGAGGAGCAGGATGGGAAGGGAGCATCTTCCCATCCCCCTGAATGTCAGGGAATAGAGGACAAAAGTCACAGTCTCCCTCAGTGCTCTTTTCTGGCTTGCCCCTGCTCTTCCCTGTTCATCTCTGCCCTTTCCCCCTTTTGGTGAGAAAAGCAGAGAAATTGTAGTTAGAGGTCTGGGATCAAATCCCAGATCTGCCTCTTATAAGTCATAGGATCTGCAGCAAGTTGCTCCACCTCTCTGGCAAAGGCAGATTTGCTGGGAGAATGAAATGAGAAAATTAGGCCAGGCATGGTGGCTCACACCTGTAATCCTACCACTCAGAGAGGCCCGTGCAGAAAGATTGCTTGAGCTTGGGCGTTCGAGACCAGACTGAGCAAGAGCAAGACCCTGTCTCCATTAAAAATAGAAAAATTAGCTGTGTGGAGTGGCAGGCACCTGTAGTACTAGGTACTTGAGGCTCAGGCAAGAGGATCGCTTGAGCCAAGAAGTCTGAGGTTGCTGTGAGCTATCATGATGCTACTGCAGTCTACCCAGAGTGAGACTCTGTCTCAAAATAAAAAAAGAAAGAAAAGGAAAGAAAAGAAAAATCAATTAGTCTAAATGCCTAGAAAAGGCATTTTCTCTCTGTCTCTTTTTTACCCTGTTTCTTCTCCCTTGTTTCTTTTCCTTTTTTTCTTGAAATCTTTCAAGCCCTATCTGAGGGCTCTGCCTTCATCTTGTCCTACCTTTATCTTTTGGGAACTGGGGAGCCACCGAAGGTTTCTGAGCAGGGGAGCGACGTGATCGCAGACCCCAGGCTTTAGGACCTGTGATGTGGTTGCGTGTGGAGAGGACATGGGCAGCAAGAACCCAGAGCCCTGAAAAATCTCTCCCTCTCCTTCCTCCACCTTCTCCTCTCCCTCACCACGCTGTTCTCTCTCCCTCTCCCTCCATTCCCGTCTCCCCTTCGGCTCCCCCTGCGGCTTGCCAGCTGCCAGCAGATGACATCTCCTTTCATGTTTGGGGCTGAGCACAGCTTTGAATGTTCGTTTGATTCCGTTAAGATAATAGCTGGTTCACTGTCAGATGCAGACTGATCAGTTAAAACCTTAATCACTGCCTGTCTCCTCACTCGGCACTTATTTTTTAAGAGATTAATCCCCTCAGCTCTGCTCTGGCTCACATTTGTCTTGAAGAAAAAAAAGGCAAGGTTTGTGTTATCCTTGTTATTATTATTGTTATTATTGTCACCCTTGTTACTCTGCATATTAACTCTCTATCTCTCTCTGCCCTTCCAACTATTCCTTTTCTTCTTTTTTTTCCCTCTGGTTTCCCAGTGTTCCCCCCAGCTCAGCTCACTTGTGTATTCTCTCTCTCTCTCTCTCTCTCTCTCTCACACACACACACACACACACACACACTCCAAGTGGCTCTCCAGATACAGGGCAAGATATATCCGGATATAGATGTAGTATGAACACAGTACCCCTGATCACGCCTTCCTTACATCCACATGCACACCTATTCTGGCACCCAGCACAGGGACAAGACAGGATTCAGGGACAGGACACAGGTCCAGGCATTACAGACCAGGGTAGCTGGGGGTTGCAGCTCTGTGCCATGGGCAGAGCCCTGATTTTGGAGTCAGACACACCTGCTCTGACCCCCCTCAGATGCTCACATGCTGTGTGAACTCAGAGAGGAGCCTCAGTTTCCTTCTCTGTAAAATCAGCATGAGGACACTTCAGATAGAGCGTGAGCCCTGAGTATGAGAAAACACGTACAGTACCCTGACAGGCCCTGACGCAGAGCAGGGGCTCAATATTAACTCCTAGTATTAACTCCTGTTTCTTGTTCCTGCCTCCCAGATTCCATGGGAAGATCCTTTCTAAAGTTGCTCAGTCTCTGCCTGAAGATGCTGTGTCTTCTCCTGGCCATTTTGCAGACACTCCTCTCTTTATTACTTGTCTCAGCAGATAAGCCTTACCCAGGATCAGGGAAGGATATTCTGCTTGACACTGACCTGTAAAGGCTGGGTTTTACAATTTGCAATCAAAGCTAGACTTTTGCAGAAAGGAAAATAACCCAGGGACCATTTAGTCCAAATGTCAAAATATATGAAGAAACTGAGGCTTAGGGAGGGGGGTGACTTTCCCCAGGACACAGAACATATTACAGAAGAGCTGGAACTGAAATTCAGTCTTGGGTTTGCATACATCATCCAAGGAGAATTAGTCAAGCAACCAACCAACATTTACTTAGCACTTACTATGGGCCCAGGTCCAAGGCATTAGAGAGGACACCCCGTGTGCCAAAGTATGCTTTACATAGGGTGGCAGGGATTTGCTTCTGATCTAGATGGTGCAGGAAGGCTGTCTGAAGGGAATGAAGTGGACAGGATTTGGCTTAGCGGGACTCCTAGGCAGGGACAGGGAAATGAGTTCCTGAGGGCCACAGGGGACACCAGCCCATTCATGGAGCTGAGGGCACACAGTATGTCCTGGACTTAGTGTGATGATCTCACAGAGGTCAGGAGCTGTCTGCTCACTCTGCTTCATTGGAAGTAGCAAAACAAAACATAGCATGGTGTTTGCAGTTGTAGAAATTCATGCCAGGTAGGAGGAAGAACTTTCTGACCCTGGGAGTAGGTGACTGGAGAAGCCCAGTACCCTTGTCATTGGTGGCATCACTGCCTATTTTCCCAGCAAAGTATTAAGACCTTGGCCCCTGGATTCAGACTGCCTGGATTTGCTGGATGGGTACTTTGGATGAGTCACTTAACTCATTTCCTCCGAGTGATAGTCATGACTATGTAGTAGAGATGTGTTGAACATCTAAGTGTGCCAGGCCCTGTAACAGGTGCTAAGGTACAGGGCTGAACAAGGCACGGTCCCTGCTGTCAGCCTGCACTCAGCCTAGTGGAGAGAGGCAAGGACACTCTCAGTGGTGGGCCTATGCAATGGACATCTAGCACAGGATCAGGGGATGAGGGGTGGCTTCCTGGAAAAAGTAACTTGTGAGCTCCATGAGGGTGGGACTTTGTTTTGTTGGGTTCTGTACCCCTGGTGCCTAGAACTGGGCCTGGTGCAAAGGAGAATTTCAGTCAACCTTTGCTGAAGAGACAAATGAAGAACCAGCTGAGCTAAGTCTTAAAGGAAGAGCAGGATGGGCCTCAGTCTTCTGTGAAATGAGGGCTTGGATAGGAGTCCAAGGGCCCCGTGGTGGTTCTAGGAATCCATAGGATTGGCAGGGGTAGGGATGGGGGAGGGGGTAGATAAGGAGGGTGGTGGGGGGGAGTCCATGCCAGTTGATGGGAGCAGGGAAGGAGAATGGGGAAATTGAGCTGGGGGTGAGTTTCATTTCTGTCTAGTGGCAGGGGGCTGGAAAAGGTTTGGAGGGCCTGAAACATCCCCCCGCTGCCTCCAGCAGCAGGAGGCTGCCCGGGGTTAATGGCATGACATCCCTGCGGCAGTCTGCCCGATGGGCTTCTGATGCCTTTTCTAATTTGGTGAGCACTGAAGATTAGAAGGCAGGGAGAAGAGAGTTTTCCTCTCGCAGGTTATTATCCTGCCAACTCCCCTGGCACCCAAGGGAGGGAGTCAGCCTGTTCCAGGAGAAAAGGAAGCAGGGCCTGGCATTCTGGATGGGGTGCCCCTGGGGAGTGGGGAGGGAGCCGGGACTGGTGCAAATAAAATTGATGCTATTAATGGATCTGGTGCTGGTTGAAATGGGAGCAGCAGCTACCTCAGCAGCAGCAGAACTGGGGGGGTGGGCAGAGTGGAGAAGGGAAGGGGGCTTCCTAGAAGTAGAACTCACAGATGCTGAGAGCTAAAAGTCTTTACCCTGAAGAGCCCTGAGATCTCCTTTTTTTGAAAAACAGGGGGAGCCTTACCCTGCTGGGTCCCACTGTCCTGCTCCCCACCCTCCACCCTCCTCAGCTCTGGGCCCAGGGGCTGGCTTGATACTAACCCCAGCTGCCCAGGGGAAGGTCAGTGCCTTCATACTGTGGGTCCCCCAGACCCTGGTCTAGAGAATTTCATCATATACCTGGCCCTGCTCCCAGCTTACACTGGGGAACAAAGACAGAGAGAAGGGCAAGGCTGAAAAGGAAGAAGGAAAGGGAAGAAAAACAAAGGGGAAAATGAGGGATAGGATGGGGAATGAGGGAAAGGCCTTCTGAGTTCAGGGTTCCAACATGAACTGAGTGGGGGGATGGGCAGGACACAGGGTGGGACCCCAGGGGCTTTCTCGCACAGCCATGTGCAGAGGAGTCCAGCCCAAGAGACTTAAGGCAGCAGTAAAAGCAGAACGGACCCGGCATGTGGCTCACACCTATAATCATAGCACTCTGGGAGGCTGAGGCAGGTGGATTGCTTGAGCTCAGAAGTTTGAGACCACTCTGAGCAAGAGTGAGACCCTGTCTCTACTAAAGATAGAAAAAACTAGCTGGGCTTTGTGGTAGGTACCTGTAGTCCCAGCTACTTGGGAGGATGAAGCAAGAGGATCGCTTGAGCCCAGGAGTTTGAGGTTGCTGTGAACGGTGATAAGGAGATGGCACTCTATGCAAGGCAATAGAATGAGGCTCTGTCTCAAAAAAAATAAAAAGAAAGAAAAATCAGGGTGGGTTGCTTGGAAAGGTAAATTCTGAGGCAAATTGAGGTGGAGTGGGGGGCTCAGGGAAAGGTGCTTTGCTTTTATTAGTTCCCTATAGGTTTCAAGGGGAGGATCCACCCTGCGTAGTGCCCTTTTCTGTAGCTACTCACATTCCCATCCCTTTTTGCCAGCCATTTATTAGTTATCCTTCAAGTTCAAGCATTGCCTCTTTTGGGAAGCCCTCCTAGCCTGCTTTAGGAGTTCTGTTCTGGGCTCCCCTAACATTCTGTGCTACATCTGATATGGCTTCTAAAACCTTATATTTAAGTCTTGTTTATTCTCTTGAAGGCAGTGTTCTTTTTTTTTTTTTGCAGTTCTTGGCCGGGGTTGGGTTTGAACCCACCACCTCCGGTACATGGGGCCGGCGCCCTACTCCTTTGAGCCATAGGCGCTTCCCTGAAGGCAGTGTTCTTGTTACCTATTTTCAGTCCCCAGGGTCTAGCTCGAGACTAGGCATATAGTAGGGATGAGTATGTCTTTGATGAGTTAAAATGCCATCAGCCCCTTCCTCTTTGTCAAAAGGAGCACCATTAGCAGCCCAGATCTGGGGTTAGCTACTCTGGAGCTAGAAAGAGGCCGTGTGGGGCCATAGACAACCTTCTTGGCCACAAAGGGCATCCAGAGAGGCCTGCCTCTGATAACTAAAGTCCCACCATTAGCCCATCCTTCTTAGGTTAAGGCTGAATGGTGTCATGAAAGCATGCAGGCCTGGAGGCCTGAAATAATGACTTCTAGTTCTGCCCTGATTTGCTAACTAGCTGGGTAAACTTAGAGTGAGCACCACCTCTCTTTGGGCCTCAGTTTCTCCAATATACTGAGAATGTGAACAGTTTGGCTTCTCTGGTCTTGCCAGGAGGCTACAACCTATGTTGAAATATGCCCTCCTGAGCTCACACCTGAGATCCTCTGAGAGCCTGCCCTAGCCAGTCACAGCTGACACTGGGCTAAGTGTACAGTAAGGGAAGACTGGGGGTAGGGTGCCATGGAAGGCACCCAGCAGGGAAAGAGCCTTGGGAAGGCAGGTGGGAGGGAAGCATCAGCCCATGCCGCCCACTGTGCTGTCTGCCAGCATCCAGGGAGTAGCTATGAGTGTTTGGATAGTGGTAGCTTTGTGGGGCACTTTGGATCTGGCATTCCCGTTCTGCACCAGTGGGAGACTTAACTTATCAGACACACTGAATGAATCATTTTTAACATCTCCCATGAAAAAATCATCACCATCGTAATAAATAACAAATACGTAATAATAATGGAATAATAATGGAATATGGAATAATAATGGCTAGAAAAGAAAATCAGACAGTGAAAATGCTTTTATTGAGATCACACCAATGGATAAATAAATGAAATAAATACTACAGTACAAAAAAGATGAAAGTAATTGATTGATACTTGAAAATTACATTAATTTTAAGGGTGAGAAGTAGGGGAAGGAAACACATGCAGAAATGTTCCCCCAAAGAGTAAAATCTGCAAGTTTCAGAGAATGATTTGCATAGAGAATAATAGAACTGAAGTAGATTGAGTCTGATATTTTGTCTTTACAATGACTGTCCATCATTGTTTGTTTCTGAATTCACTGTTTAAAGGCAGGGAAGTGTAGAACTACAGTAGATCAGATATGAACTGTGGCTGAAGCCAGCTCTACTGATTCTGAATTGTTATAAACTTAATCACAAAATGAAGAGTGTAGCTGAGTTCTGTGTGTTCTGGGATGACTATATACATAAGCGTTTTGCAAATGAACTATCATGTTGGGTACAACTTTACTAAAGGATAAGTGATATGCTAACTTGAAGCTCATGTTTATATTAAAATTATTAAAAATTAACAGTCACTGCAGTAGTTAACTTAGAACATAGCACAAAAGAAGGTTGTTTTTTTTCCCTCCAGAAGGTTCTTTTTTGTATTGTATCATACAAACTTGCTGGTACATGGTGATAATAAAAAATAATAATAATAATAAGGTGGCACCTGTGGCTCAAAGGAGTGAGGCGCTAGCCCCATATGCTGGAGTGGCGGGTTCAAACTCAGCCCCGGCCAAAAACTGCAAAAAACCCAAAAAAACAAAAAAGCAAAAAGACGTTTAGTATATTTTCTCCTTGTTTTTTTAATTTTTGCAGTTTTTGGCTGGAGCTGGGTTTGAACTGCTCCCTCAGGGGCTGGCGCCCTACTCACTGAGCCACAGGTGCCGGCTCTTTCTCCTTGTTTAAATTCTCTACAGACAACAAACCCTTTCCTTGCCTGCACCCTCTGCACACCCCTCTCTACCTGTTCTTCCCTGGGATTTGCACATTTGCCACCCCATATTCCGGAAACTTTAGCTTTAAGCCCTTCCCATTTCAAGCAAGCTAAGAAAATAGAAACAAATAGCAATACATTTTAATCGTTGTCATCATTGTTGTTGTTTAATAGTAATAAATGTAAAGGCCATCTATTAAACTGTTCACATTCTCAGCATATCGGAGAAACTGAGGCCCAAAGAGAGGTGGTGCTCACTCTAAGTTTACCCAGCTAGTTAGCAAATCAGGGCAGAACTAGAAGTCATTATTTCAGGCCTCCAGGCCTGCATGCTTTCATGACACCACTCAGCCTTAACCTAAGAAGGATGGTCTAATGGTGGGACTTTAGTTATCAGAGGCAGGCCTCTCTGGATGCCAGGAGGGCTGTCTATGGCCCCATAGGGCCACTTTCTAGCTCCAGAGTAGCTAGCCCCCCAGATCTGGGCTGCCAATGGTGCCCCTTTTGACAAGTACTAAGCTCAAGTACTGCCTCCACTGAGAAGCCCTCCTAGACTACTTCAGCCTCTTTCAGGAGTTCTGCTTTGGTCTCCCCTGACATTCTGTTCCGCTTCTGACATAACATCTAAAAACCCTTTCTCTATGCCTGTTTGTTTTCTCTTGAAGGCTTACTTAGACTTATTTCTGTGTCTTATTTATTTATTTATTAAAGAGTCTCACTTTTCCACCTCAGGAGAGTGCCCATGGCGTCAAAACTCACAGCAACCTCAGACTCTTGGGCTCCAGTGATCCATCCTCTTGCCTCAGCCTCCCAAGTAGCTGAGACTAGATGTGCCCACCACAGTGTCCAGCTAGTTTTAGAGATGGGGTCTTGCTCTTGCTCAGGCTGGTTTGAACTTCTGAGTTTAAGCAGTCGACCTGCCTCAGCCTCCCGGAGTGCTGGGATTATGGGCGTGAGCCACCCACCCAGCCTATCAACTTCCTTAAATGTGGCAAGTGATGTAAACATTTTTCTTTGATTGGATTGAACTGAACTTACTTGCCAAATCTGGGATACCTGGCTCCTTAACCCACAGAGGCCCAGTTGAGACCAGAAGTCCTCAACAGGGGATTGGTTTGTCTCCCTTCTCCCTGAGGGCATTTGACAATTTCTGGAGGCACTTCTGGTTATCACAGCTAGGGAAGCACTGAGTGTGTGTGATATCAGCATCTAGTGGGCAAGGTCAGGAATGCTGCTAAACATCCTACCATGCATAGGGCAGCCCCAACAAGAAAGAATTTTACCCAGACCAAGTTTGAGATATCTTGCTCTAGAAGCCCAGCTTGGTCATGAATTGGCCTGGATACCCACTTTCCTTTCCCAAGTCCATAAGAAATGATAGGAGAGGGGGAATGCTGAGATGGCTACCCCTGCACAGCCCTGCCTCCATAGCCCTAAGCATCCCTCAGTCAGCAGAGCCCAGTCACCAAGTAGGTTATTGTCATTTTTTGTTTGTTGTTTGTTTGTTTTTTGTTAATTAGGCCTAGGCAAGGTTTGAGCTCCCCACCCCTGATATGCAGGGTGGGGCAAGGTGGGGAGGGGCAGTGGGGGAAAGCACAGCGCTAACCACTGAGCCGTTGTGGCCAGCTGACCCTAGTCACCAACTTTGAATTCCCAAATGCAACAGGCTGCTAGGCCTCTTCGAAGCCTGTGGAAGGGAAGAGAGGCTAGGAATTCAGGGAACCAAGTTCTAGCTTTCCTGCCTGGCTCTGCTTTTTACCAAGTACATGACCTAATTCCCCAACCTCAAGTTTCTTAGCTCTAACGTAGGATTTAGTAATACTGGCTTCACAGGCTTCAGTGAAGGTCAGCTGAGATAATGGCCACAAAGGTAACTGCGACTGTGACCACAGCGGGATCAGAAATGTGGGACTTGGGGTGAATCAGGAAGGCTAATCCTTCACTCCTTCTCCCTCTAAAAACAGACGTAGTTTTTGTTGGTATGGGGAGGGGTATAGACCTTCTCCTCCTCTCCACCTCTCTTTTGTTCTCAGGGAATGGGAGTGAGGAATGGGGAGTCCCACTAGAATCCCCACGCTTTGGGTCTCCATGAGCAGTGGGCAGAAGAATGAGGGGTCTAGGAGACTCAGAGGGCATGAGGCAGGCTCCATCCCATAGGGGCCTGGAAACCACCTCCCCAGACAGTAGCAATTATCACAGTCAAACAGTTGACACCAATTACTCTCCTGGCAGTGAGGCAAGGGGGGCTATGCGGGGCCCCTAGGCTTTGCATATCTTAATGCGGACTGACAGAAGCTGACCCACAGGGGCGCTGCCTTGCCAGCTCTCAGCTGTTCCTGTGGCACCAATTTTCAGAGCCAAATTACCACCAGTACCTGCTGGTTTGCAGGGTAGAACTGGGTCCCAAAGGCACATGTGCCTCTAGGGTTCCTGGAATCTTGGGGGGGGGGGTGTCACACAGGGGACAGCTGGAAAGCCCTTCCTGGCCTTCCTAGGAGGGCCATGGGTGCACAGCTGCCAGGCCATCTGGGTCCTGAGGGAAGTGCCCATCAGGACCCAGGGCCTGCTCAGGGGACCCACCGCACACTGAGGATGGGGTGCTTAGGTTCATTCTTATGTTCCCTGCACAGGCATGCGAGGTCTCACTCTTCCTCTTCCAGTCCCTGTAACATGAGAGGTCAGCAGGAGGGGGTCTTGCCCAGATGGAAGACAGCCTTGAGCACTTGTTTCCTAGTGGAAATTAAGCAATGCAAGATTGCTGGGGGGGGGCACTGCCGGGCACGCAGGAGCTACTGCCCACACCAAGGCCCTTGACTAGAGGCCAGCCTGCACTCGGTGGTGATGATAGACCGGGTCTGCGTCCATGCCATGGCGTGTGGCAGGGTTCCATGACGTGTAAGGCCTTCTAATTTGGGGACAAAAATCAGTAAAACATGAGTTACATCCTGATAAGGCTGTAGGGTAAGTCTGGCTTGGCATAGTCAGGATTTGAATGGAGATCTTTAGGTCATGAGGTAACCACAGCAACATGTTTTGCTTGGTTTACATCTGGCTTCAACCCTGCTCCCCCTTACAGGATAGACCCCTAATGCCAGACGCCCTGAAAGACTGATGGGTGGATGAAGGGGAAATGGATCCAGTTTGAGGCTAATTTTTCAAGTCCTCTGCTTTCACGCAAGCATCAAATCCAAGGTCCACTATTACCTCCCTGCTTGCAACCCCCCCCCCATCCTCCCAAAGCCTCCAGAGTGACTGAGATCAAAGCCCAAGAGGGAGGCTCTGAAGTGACACCTGCTATCCTCCATGAGGCCTGGCTTGAGGGTCTCCACTCCTTTCTGCCCACAGACCTTCGGGTCCCTCATGCCAGCCCTCAGTCTGGCCCACTTGCCCACCTAAAAGTAGCAGAGGACTGGGGCGAGGGGGGTGTCCCACAGGGGTCCCCATTTGTGCCTGCAGCCACCTAGTCACTCTGGGAGGAGGTAGATCACCTTACCAGAGGCTTTGCTAGATGAAGAGTTTCCCCAATAAGACTCTCTCTTTCAAAACACACACACACACACACACACACACACACACACACACACACACACACAGAGTCCCAACACACTTCCGAGTTTCCCATTACTCCCTCTAACCTGCCAGCCCAATCTTCTATCTTAGATGCACCTCTGCCCTATTTTCCAAGCTTGTGAAGAAAAACCCCTTTTGGGAAAACTGCTCATTCCCCCTCTCAAAGCTGTAGGACCTCCCCATTATTCAAGTGGAAAACCAGAGACTCAGCAGGGGCAGGGGTTCTCAGGAGAGCTGAAACTGGGCCGGATTCTTTGGGGCCATAAAGTTCTGATGTGCCCAGGAAGGGACAGCTACAATCGGTGCTTACTGGACGGCGACCCGTGCCTGCCCTGGGAGGGCTCTGCCTTGAGGATGCCAGTCCTCCTGCCCGGCCAGAGTAGTGCCGGGTAGCCCTCCTGCTCTTGAGACGTGGCCTGGGGTTCCCATTTTAGTGTCAGTCTGGCTCTGGCCTGGGCATTTCCACTGAAACCACCGTTTCTGCCTGGATATCCGCCTCCAATCTCCAGCCGAGGCTCTTCGGAGTCTTGGCTCAGACCCCGCTGCCCAGGAACCTGGAGTCCGGATTCTAAGCCCCCTCCTTTGAGATGCCGGGGCTATAGTTACTGGTTTCACACAGCTTAGCCCCGAGGGCAAGGGCGTGGAAGGCGTCCCTTCTGACCCTCGTCGCCACGTGCGCCCCAGCACAGCGGCTTCAGGCACAGTCCCCGCCACGTGTGGAGCCCGGCTCAGGCGACTGAGGCAGACACCCGGCCTGTGCCCCAAGTGGAAGTGGGTTGAGATACCGCAAGGGCTTCTCTGTGCACCCAGGCAGAAGGGAGCCCCTGCGGGCCTCCCGCCGCAGTGTCCCCAGCGCCACTCCCTGCCAGCCCCCAAGGCTGCGGCGAGTTTAACCCAGCTTGTGAGGACTCCCTGCTCGGCCTGGAGGATGACCCCTGACACAGACCGGGAAGGTATGTGTCACCTCAGCAAGTGTATAGGACCTAAAAGGCCCGTGGGCTTCCTGGGTGGGGGGTGGTTTAAGGATCAGACACAGGGAGCCCTGTTCTCTTCTTCCCCGCCCTCTTCCCTACCCCAGGAACAAGAAAAAGAAAGATCTGTTGGAAACGCACTTTCTCCTCCTGCCATCCCCTCACCCCCTTCTCCTTCTGCTTTCACTGACTTAAAAGAAAAATAAAATACATTCCAGGAACCTGGACGGCTGCAGAGCAAACTCAAACCAGAAAATGCTTAAAGATGTTTTAATGACTTAAACACAGGCACCGGTTTGTGTCTAAAAGTTTCCACATTAAAAAAAAGGCAAATTCAATATTAAATATCCTCTCAGCTCCCTCCTCCAGCCCCCCACTGTCCCTCCTGGTTCCCGCAGCCTCTGGGCCGCGTGCACCTCCCAGTTTTCCTCCGCACCTCGGCTTTCAGCTGTGGGTTGTTAGCACCCGGTGTGAACAGAGACCAGGCCCCTCCATAAAGTTTATATTCACATTCCAAAAATGAAAAAAAACAAGGAAAAGGGAGAAAAACAACACCCTAGGTACAGGCCCAACTGCTCCTGCAAGCAGAGTCCTCCCTCCCCCAAGCTCAGGGCCAGAGGAACTGTTAACTAGCAGCTGACAGATTTTTACAGCAGGAATTAGACCCTCATTTGGCTCAGGATTAGCCCCAATCTTCCATCTCATTACTGCTCTGCCTTGTTGGCCCCCCTCCCCTTCTTGGAGTTGGGGAGTTATGTGTAAGTCTTCAGGGTCCCTGCCAGACTTCTCACTCTCCAAGCTGGGGTTGGAGACAAGGTGGACGCAGGGGACTGGTGAAACTTGGGCCCTGGACAGGGCTGGGTACGGCAGCTGGAGGGCAGCATGTGTTTCTTGAGGCGTTCGTCAGGTAGAGAGTACTGGATGCCTACCTTGGTGGACATGAGGCCATGGGACAGGAGAGGCAGGTGCTGGTTTAGACATAGGTCTTCTCGTTATTCCAAGGCAGCTGTCCCCAACCTGTTTAGAACCAGGGACCGGTTTCATGGAAGACAATTTTTCCATGGGGGGTGGACAGGAGGTGAAGTTCAGGCAATGATACCATGTGGCCTCATTCCTAATAGGACTCAGACCAGCACAGGTCCACAGCCTGGGCTTTGGGGACCATAGTTCCGAGGGATCCCAAACCTTGGGAATAACAAAAATGACTATAGGCCTTGCCTAGTCAAATATACAGTGAGCCCTTTTATATTTAGTCCTTGTAGAAAAGTCGTGGCATGGCCACTGTTATTATCACCTTCTCCTTTTACAGATAAGGATGCCGAGGCTTAGATAGGATAGGTAACTTACCCAAGGACACAGCCGGTAAGTAGGAGAACTGGGATTCGAGGACTGGTTCAGGATTCAGGACTGAGGGACTTTAGGGCTCTGTCCTCTAGGACATGCTGCCTCTCTGGTCAAGATCGCAGTGGGTGCATACTATATAAATTCCTATCCCCAAGCTCCTAGTCCTTGGGTCTGAATGTTGGTGTTCCCCTAGAAATCACATGTTGGGATTTAATCCCCAATTTGGGCCCTTAGGAGGTGGTTAGATCAAGAGGACAGAGCTCTCACAAAGGGGGCTAGTGTCCTTACAGAGAGGCTTGAGGGAGTCTGCTTGCCCCTTGCAGTCCTTCAGCCATGCAAGGCACAGCAAGAAGGCACCATCTCTGAAGCAGAGAACCCCAAATCTGTTGACACCTTGGTCTTGGACTTTCCATCCTCCAGAACCATGAGTGAAAAGTTTCTGTTTATAAATTACCCAGTCTAAACTATTTCGTTATAGCAGTCTAAATGAACTAAGACACACACTAACTGATCATCAGAAACTTTAAGCCCAAACTCTTGTTATAATTCTAATCATTTTCTGAAGACAAGCACTTCCCCTTGTTTTGTGCTAGATTTCCTCCCCTGGATTGAAGAGCTGTTGTGACAGGACCATGGTGGGGTGACTTTCCCCTCTCCCATGCTATGAGGCACTTTACTGGTGTGACCTCCCCACAAGGCAGTTAGGCATTTGCCAAGAGGTCTGGGGAAAGAGAGTGGAGAAGGAACAGAGAAGGCTGGAGGAATCGGAGCTCTTGGCTACTGCCCAGATGTTTGTCCTCCTAGGACCTTGACTCTGCAGAGGCAACCCCAGCTGTCTGTGGGCTCTTCTCCATGTGAAGGTCATGCTACCTGGTGCGGGAAGAGGTGACATCGTGGTTGAGGGCTTGTACCGAGACACATAGGATGCCATGGTGAGGCCCTTGTCTTCTCAGCTCGAAAATACTCTTCATGGGACAGGCTGCTTCATGAACACGACTTGTCCCTTGAGTGTTAGCCTAGAGTAGGAAAATGGGAATTCTGGAGCTCTTTAGAATCCTTTTTTTTAGTGGAAATTTGAGGACATTTTGAAGCATATGTAATACTTAGACTTTAAGTGCCCTTTGCAAAGTTAAATCATTTTGTCAGTTTGGGAATGTAAAAATGTTTTATGTATAACTTGGTTTGCCCATAAAATCTTCATTTGGGTATATTTAGAAATGCAAGGCCAGACAAAGGGAAGTTGAAATTTGAGAGAAAATTTTCAACCCCCCTGACTTAGAGTGAGAAAACAAACGCAAGGTGCTTTATTAATGTTTTTAGTCTCCTCGTGTGGTTAGACACGTGTGTGATTCTGGAGTCTGGGTGCCGGAGGGGCCCCTTCCTCAGAAAGGAGCCAGCCACCTGGGGAATAGGGTAGGTGGTGGGAGAAATAAACTGAGAGACATGCCAGGAGCAGGCAGAGCTAGGGAGGTCTGAGGAGGAGGAGGAGAGGAGGAGGAGGAGGAAGAGAAACATCGCTTGTGCAAAGTGTCAGCCATTTTCCTCATGGCAGAATCACCCCATCACCAGCTAAGACTGAAGTTTCAATATCTCATTATATTAGTCCACTCTCTGATTTCCTGAAACAGAGAGTGTCCCTGAAGGTTTCTATGAGCTCCAAAGCTCAGTTCATTTCAACCAACACTTACAAGGAACCTCCAGGGATACAGATGTTAATTAAACCCAACCTTTGCTCTTGAAGGAGCCAGATGCAGGCCACATCAGAGTATGATAACTGCTATTTATTGGATATTAGCTACATACCAGGCACTGTATTAAATTATATATATATAAAATATCATATTATATTAACACAGTTAATTGGCATTACAACCAAAAGAGATGAGTCCTATTAAATACATTTTATGGAAGGGGAAACTGAGGCACATATTGATTAAGTAACTTGCCCCAAATCAATTGAGATTTGAACTTAGGTGTTCGTTTTAGTATTCCAAGGCCAGAGGTATGCTCAGGGTGCTGGGTGAACACTGGGGAGGGTATTGTCCCAAGGTCTCCTGGAGCAGACAACCCCTAAGTGGCATCTATAATCATAAATGAGAGCTGGAGAGACAGAGCCTATGAGGAAGAACATTCCAGGCTGGGAGGATGACTGAGAACAAGGCATTACTGTACAAATCCCAGTTTTACATGCCAGGAGATACAAGTATTTTTGGAATTTCTAGAATGTAAATGAAGTGTGAGGTCAAAGGGACCAGGAGAGGAGGCTAGAGAGATAGGTAGGAGGCAGGCTAGACCATGGGGAGCTTGCGTCACGCTTGGGGTTGAGGGTATTTTCTGTAACCACGAGCCATCAAAGGTTTTTACTCTAGGGAACGCTCCAAGACATTCTGCATCCATAGTAGAATTATTGGGGGGAGGGGAGAAGAACAATGGAGAAGGGACTGGATAGAGGACAGAGTGGAGGCAACCACACACTTGGAAGCTGAATTGGGACCTGAGTGGGACACTTGATGTTGGGAATGAAGGAATGGTTTGAACTAGAAGAAAAAAAGATTTTTTTTTCCCATTTGCACTATATGTATATATTTATAGTCTATTTTATTTCATTAGAAAATTTTGGCTAGATCTCCGACTTGCTAAGTTTATTCCGGAATGTTTCCTTATATTTTTCCTCACAAAAAGATGCTCAATGTTAGGTAAGTTGACCCAGCTCACCTCATATGGTTTCTTCTCTACAGTGTGGCATGTTGGGCAGCGCCTGTGGCTCAAGGAGTAGGGCGCCGGGCCCATATGCGGAGGTGATGGGTTCAAATCCGGCCGTGGCCAAAAACTGCAGGAAAAAAAAGTGGTATGTTTACTATCTCTGGTGACCATGCAAGCTGCTTGCTGAGATCAGTCCTGATTATATCTTTTATATAATTAATTAATTATATAATTATTATTAATAGCATTACCTTTTGCTCTGCAAAGTGTCTTGGATTGAATTTTAAATTATATGATCACCCCAGTTAAATCACATATATGAAGAAAATTGCTACAGAGCTTTGAATGTAAATGGTGTTAAATTACATATAGGTACATTAAAATGATCTTATTGGCTCCTAATGATAACCTTCAGCAGTAGGCAGAATTGAGATTATTGACACTCCTCTCCTTTCTTTTCTCTTTTTTTTCCTTCTTTGTTGAACAAAAAAGGAGTTTCGAGTAGGTTAAATGACTACCTGCTGAAGGCACTTGTGCCGTAGGCAAGAGAGGAGGGGTAGGTTTGAATCTTCTGCCATCTAGTCTGTAGCCATCCGCCAGGCCCGAGACTCCTTCCCTATGCTCTGGCTGATTAAAGATGGCCACAAGTTCTCGGCTACTTCTCCCATTGAAAGGTGGAGTCTAATCTCTTTCCTTGAATCTGGGTTGGTCGTAGTGATTTGCTTAACTAATAGAACGTGAGAGAAGTGGCATTCTGGGAATTCTGGCGCTAGGCCATAAGCGGTCGAGTAGCTTCTGATGACATCTTTTTGAACAATTGCTCTGGAGGAAGCCAGCTGCGCTGTAAGAAGCCTATGTACCCTGAGACTGCCATGTTGAAAGGAAGCCCAAGTTAGCCAGGGAAGGGGTGGGGTGTTGGAAGAGAGAGAGAGAGGGAGCTATGATGCTTGGCTAATAGTGGTATGCTGGTAAACCTACTCTCTGAATAAAAACTACCCTGGTTTATAGTGTTTGACTTCTGGGTAAAAGTAGTCCCACCATAGCTGATTTCAAATGACCAATAGTATAACAACTGGCTTGCAAAAATTCTGAGTATTTAATAATTGCTGTTATAAGCAGGAACAAGCCATCTTTACCACACCACAACTTCCCAGCATCCAGTCTTTTGAACCATCCCAGCTGAGACCTAAACTATTGTGAAGCAGAGACGAGTTGTACTGGTTGAGCCTTACCTATATTGCAGGTTCATGAGCAAAATGCATAACTGTTGTTATTTTAAACCACTGAGTTTTAGGGTGGCTTGTTACATGCAGCAGCTAACCAGAAGAGATGGGAAGACAGGTATGCATATCTTTGAAAAAATAGAAGCACTCTTAAAAATTTAGAGAACTTCTCTTCCTGTTTTCTTTGGTGCCATTGAACTAGTGAAATAGTTGAGGTAAAATCTACAGTTGTTGGTGAGATTGGAGCCTGAGGTGGCTCATACTTAAGTGAATGATAGTACCATTCTCTGGGACATGGAGACTTAGGGAGGGGTGGAAGCTGGGCTGAGAATGGGATAAATTAACATCAAAGTGACAGTGGACTGAGTTACGGTGTCCTGCAGAAAGACTGAATTAGGTAGAGCTGAGTTATGATTTGTTTGTTTGTTTATTTATTTATTTACTTACTTTGAGACAGAGTCTCTCTGTGCCCTGGGTAGAGTGCCATGGTGTGCTAGCTCACAGCAAACTCAACCTCTTGGGCTCAAGTGATCCCTTTGCCTCAGCCTCCTGAGTAGGCACCCACCACAATGACTGTTTTCCTATTTTTGGTAGAGGTGGGGTCTTGCTTTTGCTCAGGCTGGTCTTGAACTCCTGAGCTTAGGCGATCCACCTGCCTCAGCCTCCCAGTGCTGAGATTACGTGTGAGGTAATCTAAGTTACAATTTATGATACAGCTCAGTACCTACTTTTTTTTTTTTTTTTTTTTGAGATGGAGTCTCACTATGTCGCTCTCGGTAGAGTGCCGTGGCATCACAACTCACAGCAACCTCAAACTCCTGGCTTAAATGATTCTCTTGCCTCAGCCTCCCAAGTAGCTGGGACTATAGGTGCCCGCCACAATGCCTAGCTATTTTTTGGTTGTAGTTTGTCATTGTTGTTTGGTAGACTCAGGCTGTGTTCGAACCTTCGAGCTCTGGTGTATGTGGCTGGTGCCCTAGCTGCTGAGCTACAGGCGCTGAGCCAGTACCTACTTTTTACCAGTTAATTTACTCTTTTTTTTTTTTTTTTTTGAGACAGAGCTTTACACTGTTGCTTAGGTTAGAATGCCATGGCATCAGCCTAGCTCACATCAATCCTGCCCTAGCCTCTTGAGTACCTTGGACTACAGGCAACTGCCACAATGCCCAGCTCATTTTTCTGTTTTTAGTAGAGATAGAGTCTCTCCAGGACAGGGTCTCACTCTTGCTCAGACTGATCTTAAATTGCCAAGCTCAAGGAATCCTCTAGCCTTGGCCTCCCAGACTGCTAGGATTATAGGTGTGAGCCACTACTCTGAGCCTCAGTTAATTTACTTATAATTCCAGTGTTGGTTTGCTGCAAATTATAAAACCAGAAAGGCTTGCCTTCAGCTTACCTAACAGTCTCTCTCTTGCCCCTTTTCCTAACTTTTTGGTATGCACTTATGATCATTTGCTTTCTCTTGGGAATGCAGAATTAAGTCTTATCTCTCATTGTGGATGGGAACTTTGTTTCTTAATGTATTTATTATGTATTACTGTGTAACCAATTACCCCGGAACTTTGCAGCTTAAAATAACAAAAAATAACTCTATCCTCTTTTCTGCGGGTCAGGAATTTGAGAGTGACCCAACTGGGTCATTCTGGTTGAGGGTTTCTCATGAGGTTACAGGCAAGATGGGGCTAGAACCTTGAAAGAGGCCGTAGGATCCATTTCCAAGATGGCTCCTGAACGTGGGTGTTTGGGGGAGGCCTCAGCGCCTCCCATGAGAACTTTTCAACAGGCTGCTTTTCTGTCCTCGTGAAATGGTAGGTGGCTTTTCCCAGACTAAGGGATGAGAGAGAGAGAGAACAGATAGAAGGAGCTGCCATGATAATACCTTTTATAACTTGCTTTTAGAAGTCACATAACTATCACTTCCAACATTGTTAAAAGCAAGTCACTTGGTCCAACCCACACACAAGGAGAGAAGAATCAGTTTCTGTCTTTTGAGCGGAGCAGTGCCAAATAATTTGTAGATGTATTTTAACACCACTACAGTTTAAAATAAATTTTAGATAGTAAATCATGTATATGTCAGGGGCAGGAGATCTATCTTCTGAATTAATTACCATATCTACTTAGAGCACTTTTCAGATGGGCTCTGTTAACGCAGATTATTATATTGTAGAATGCAACTATGGAAAGGGACCTCAGAAGTCTCCCCAGAGGCCAAACTTGTGATCATGGGTCTAACGTATCCTGCATATCTATTTTGTTTGGTAAAATCTTGACTTTTACGAATTTGAACACTTTTAGTTGAGGCACGTATGCTCCAATTTGCCTGCCACACCCTATTATCTTATACCCACCGGTTCACTAATTTTCGTGATCTACCTGAGCCCTGGAGGCTCCGGAGTCCTGAAACCCCTGGTTCTTATCCAGGCTTCTTATTTCAGACATGGTGAAACTGAGTCCCAGAGAAGAGAAGTTGAGTTGCTCAAGGCCAACAGTTTAGCGTGGGAAGAGTTCTGTCCTGAACCCAGGTGTCCTGACTCCTAGTTCAAGGCTCTGTTTACCTCACCCCCTTGCCTCCCCATGTCTCATCAAAGTTGGCATCGTAGACCCCGCTTCATCCTGGAGAGCATGCCCTCAGCTCCTCAGCTCACCGTTAATGCCCCTGCACCCTTGTGTAGCATCGGATACGAGTGAGAAGAGGGATATCTTTTATCCACATGTAAAGATCAGAAGGTGGAAAAAGTTTAAGCACCCTAGAGAAAAGAGTTGGGGAGTGAATGCTGGGAAAACATGGGGGTGGGGAGCAGTGTGGTGTGAGAGGGAGACCCTGGAGGGTACTTCAGTAGGTTAATAACCTAAGCTGTTGCCAAGTTGAAATTAGAAAGAGGAAGCCTCTGCCTTCTGAATGTAGAGGAGGGGGGCTAATCCTGTCCTTTGATAAATGGATGACATTCTAGCAAAATGAGATGCTCCGCCCCAGTGGCTGCTGGGGGACGTTGGGCTGGAAGGCGGGGTGGATAGGGGGCCTCTGGAGCTCCAGCAATGAGGTTAAGAGGCAGAACTGTGAGGCTTTAGTACATTAGCAATGAAATGGCAGTCACTTTAGCAGGTCCTTATTAAATAACCTGCAATAGACTCGCTAGGCAGAAGTGGCTGTCTCAGTTTGGAGCACTCACCTGACTCTAGCCTGTCCTGAGACCTGCTTCTTCCCTCCCTTCCCTGGGGTCTTCACTAACCAATTTCCCAGCTCGACTGTCTCCCTCCTTGCTGCTCATTCTCCTGGGTTCTGACCTGGACTCTGGGGTCCTTAGTTGCTGCTGCTTGTATCGGCCGGCCTGGGCAATGCTTTCCAAGCTGACCATGAGGTGTGCAGGGACTCTCTCCTCCAGGGTCCTGAATCTCCCAGTAAGGCCTAAAGTGAAGAAGTGACCTACCTTTGGTACACTGCAGGAGAGCTCCCAGTATGCTACCATTCCCAGCCCTCCAGGGATGTATTTTCTTTGGTCTCTTAAATTCAGAGATAAAGACTGAGCCAAGCCAAGCCAACCTCTATTCCTCCCAGTCCACCAATAGTCCCCCTCATCTCTACCTTCAAGTTTTCTAAATGTTGAGCAAAAGGCCAGACATGATTTGGTGGAGTGATATTTTCATGCAGTCTAGGAGCATGGGCCAAACTCCTGGAACCTAGCTCGTGTGATGCAATGGTCAGCTTCTCCCGGTTCTCTCCTTCTTTCATCAGAGAAGAAAACTGAGATTCTGGTTTTACGTTCCGGGCAAAGTCCTAGGCTTTGGGAGTTTAGAGAGAAAGGGGAACCCTGTCCCTCCCGTTGCTCAGCTCGGTGGTGTGGACTGAAGCTGATGCTTGGTGGGAGCATGTTAGACGTGCTGGAGAGCACTGCATATGGTGCCCGTCATTCTCACAGCAGCCCTGGAGCCAGGTCCTGTTACCCTCTCCCATTAAATGGGGAGGAACTGAGGCACAGACAGGTGCAGTGGCTTGCGTAAGGTCAGGCAGCTGGTAAGTGGCAGGGCTGGGATTTGAACTCAGAATGTGTGCTCTTAAAAATTAAATCCCGATTCAGTGTAATTTCTGTGGTGGGTGTGGGAGGGACTAATGTCAGACCTGAAGGAGAGGTGAAAGATGACCCGTTCCAGCCCTAATAGTATATCAGCTAAAACCCTGGGGCTGTAAGAGGCTGAGTAACCTTCGCAATGATAGAATTACTAAGTGGGTGCTGAACTCATTGCCCCTTCTAATGGTCCCCTTTCCCTTACTCCATTGCCACTGGGGATCTGGGAAGGCTTCCTAATCTGGGAGATGCACCCACAGGAAAGAGGAAGGGCGCTCAGGGCAGGGAGGGCTCCACTCCAGGGAGCGGGTGGGCAGGGGCGAGAAGTGTCGAAAAGAGGGTGGGGACAGAGTGGAAAGGCCGAGGCTGTTTTGCTAAGCAGACCTAGAGGAGTTATCAAGGACAAGCTGAAGCTTTCTCTGGACACTGTGTGGAGGAGGGGAAGCTGGAGCCCTGGAAGGACTGGCATAGACAGTCTCCAGGAATGTTCTGATGTTCAAAGGACAGTTATGAACAATGACAAGAAGAGCGCGTAACCAGGACACAAAAGGAGAAATAGAAAGTGCTCATAGGTCATATCCCTAGCTTAACTAAAGTTTTCAAAAAGAAAGTTAAAGAGAAGAAATTGTCAGAACAAGTTGAAAAGCCTTGGGCCGATGGGGTTTTACTAATAGATAATGGGGAGAATGAGAGCTTTTCAACTGGTGTTTTCTATTCATCTTCACAAGGAGAAGGCTCTTTGGATTGGAGTGTGAGGTAAACATTAGTAAGAGAGAGCTGAAAAGGGCAAGAGCTATAAGACCGTGCAAGGTGCTCGAAGCAAATCCAAGGCTCCAGAATTATGAGCAGTGAGAGACCCCGGGAAGGAGCTGGAGCAGCAACCAAGGGAGAATGGGGACTCGGTGCCAACTGCTGACCAGCCATCTAACACTGACCCCACCTTTGATGACAGGCGGGATTGCCAAGAGTATGTTTGTGACAGTCTGCCTGGTTCCAGTCTTTGTTTTTTAAGCAACTTAAACAAATTTTATATACAATTTAATAAAAAGAAGACGTGCAGATACTTTCAAAAGGCAAACAAAGCTTAAAAAGCTTAGAATCTCCCTCCCCCAGGCAATCTTTCATTCCTTAGACTATTTCACTCCTCAGGTTGGTTACTTACTAGGGTCACCAGAAACAATATTTTTAACCTTTCCTATCTTTTCTTTTAGCTTTCAACATATTCTAGTGTTTACTTCCATATTTTAAAATAATGTATATATAATGCTATCTCTGGAGTCATTAATTTGAGATGTTTTTGTAACTTTCACCTGGTGAATATTACCAGCCCTCTTCCCCTTCGGAACACATGGAAAATCAAGGCTCCTTCCTATTAGATATGGGGACATGTGACCGTTTCTAGCCAATGAAATTGTAAGACAAAATGATGAGCGTCACTTCTAAGTTGAGCCAGTATAAGCTCATATGTTTCCCTAGTCTCTTTGTCTTGCCATGGGACAGAGGATGCCGTGTGCTCCAGCTGGTGTAGCTACAAGTTGGCAGAGCCTCCGAGTGAATCCCTGAATGATTGTATGGAGCAGAACCCTGGGGACCTACACCAGGAGTCTGGAATGAATAAGTCATAAGCTTCTCTCAGATACATACTTTGCCATTTAGATTTTGGACTTGCTACTGTTAAACAACTTAGTCCATCCTGACTAATATACATCTTACAAAGTGTTAGCTACTGATGCCCCTTCTCCAAACCTCTCTTCATTGTATCTCAAGTTTTGGTGAAGCCCATCATCACTTTTTAAAATCATTTGATGATTTTATTAAGATTTCTCACTGCTGAGTTACATAATGTTTTATGATTAAATTTCTTTTATTATAAAAGTGTTTATTTTGCTAGACTTAGTAATTTTATTTATTTATTTATTTATTTATTTATTTATTTATTTATTTATTTTGAGACAGAGTCTCAGTATGTCACCCTTGGTAGATTGCTCTGGCATCACAGCTCACAGCAACCTCAAACTCTTGGGCTGAAGTGATTCTCTTGCCTCAGCTTCCCAAGTAGCTGGTTCTATAAGTGCCCACCATAATGACAAGCTATTTTTTTTTGTTGCAGTTGTTATTGTTGTTTAGCAGGCCCGTGCCAGGTTGGAATCCACTAGCCCTGGTATATGTGGCTGGTGCCTGAACCACTGAGCTACAGGCACCAAGTCAGATTTATCTATTGTGAGACAGATAGTGTCTGGCTCTGTCACCCATGCTGGAATGCAGTGGTATGATTACAACTCACTGCAACCTCCAACTCCCAGGTGCAAGGGATCCTCCTGCCTCAGCTTCCTGAGTAGCTAGGACTACAGGCACCTGCCACCACCCCTTTGGCTGGATATAGAAGCCTAGGTTGAAAATAACCATGGCAGTGACTACTAGGTATCCACTGAACACACAGACTTCCCAGCCTCTCTTGAAATACAGTTTAGATCAAGTTCTCGTTATTGGAAATCAAAAACCTGAGCATGTTACTCCATGCTCTTTCCCCTTCTGGCAATACAGATGAGACTAACAAAAATGACATTCTAGGGCCTTTCAGAGCCATGAGATGCAAGGAGAGTAAGTTCCTGAACAATCACAGGAGAACGATTCATCCAGAAATGTTATGTAAACTAAAAATAAACAACTATCCTCTTTTTTTGTTGTTGTTGAGACAGTCTCACTATGTTGCCCTCGATAGAGTGCCGTGGCGTCGCAGCTCACAGCAACTTCCAACTCTTGGGCTTAAGCTATTCTCTTACCTCAGCCTCCCAAGTAGCTGGGACCACAGGCACCCGCCACAATGCCCAGCTATTTATTTTGTAGAGACAGAGTCTCACTTTATTGCCCTCAGTAGAGTGCCGTGGCATCACACAGCAACCTCCAACTCCTGGGCTTAGGTGATTCTCTTGCCTCAGCCTCCCGAGTAGTTGGGACTATAGGTGCCCACCACACGCCCGGCTATTTTTCGGTTTTGCAGTTCAGCCGAGGCTGGGTTTGAACCCGCCACCTTCGGTATGTGGGGCCGACGCCCTACTTGATGAGCCACAGGCGCTGCCCTGGTCTACTGGCTTTTGCTGGGCTTTCCCTCTTTGACCTCAGCGACTCTGTGACTCTCTTGTTTTCTTTCTTTCCTGTCTCTTTCTTCTCCCTTCTCTCTTTTTCTTTCATATTCATTCTGTACACATTGTGGTCATAAAACTTGAGCCAAATTTCACTCCTCCAGATTTATTCAAGGTGATGTAAAATTAGGCTGCTCACCCAGAACCCACCAGGAGCCCCATGTCCCTGCCCTGTGTGAATGAGGGCAGTGAGGCAGGCTCAGCTCCTAGAGGCTGGGCAACCTGAGTCTATCCTAACGTAAAGTCTAATGGTATATACACGTGTGTTTCTACATACAGAGGGAACCAAAAAGGTACGTGCATTTTAAGAAAGGAAAAATGGTATTAAATTTGTAACATGCAGGTCATGTTTGACTTCTGCAATTACAAGAGATGCTCAGTGTGACTTGGATTCGTCCTTTGTTATTGGTAAATATTGAGTCTTACAATTTTTTAGAATTCCGACTAATACAAGGGCACAAAGGATTAAGTTACATTGTTTCTATTTGTTAGGTAAAGTCCTAGTTGTATTACAATTTTAATATAGTTTTTTCCTCTCTTAAAATGTGTATACATTTTTTGGCACCTTCTGCATATTAATATCTATGTAAAAATCTTATTCAATGGAAGAATAAGATATTCTAAATTTTGAAACAAAAATACTGATTCCTCTGTTGGGAGTCCCAGTACCTGGGAGGAGAGGCTAGAATAGCTGAAGTGAAAGGAACTGAGGGGTATTGATTCTTGGAGGAATTAAAAAACAACTTGAAGAATTCAGTTATCATTGTCTCAGGATTCATTTAGATATTTTAATTATATAGTCTCATGGATGAAAGAAATTATATGTCTTCTACGACTTAAAGAAAATTGCTAAAAATGAAAGGGCCAGCTGGGCTGGGTACCTCACTCCTGTAATCCTAGCATTCTAGGAAGTGGAGGAGGGTGGATTGCTTGAGCTCAGGAGTTGGAGACCAACCTCAGCAAGAGTGAGATCCTGACTCTACTAAAAATAAAACAACTAGCCAGGCATGTGGCAGGTGCCTGTAGTCCCAGCTACTTGAGAGGTAAGAGGATCTCTCGAGCCCAAGGTTTAAAGTTTCTGTGAGCTAGGGTGAGGCTGCTGCACTCTAGCTTGGGTAACAGCGAGGAAAAAAAAAAAAGAGGGAGAGAGGGAGGGAGGCAGGGAAACAGAGGGAGAGGGAGAGAGAGGGAGGGAGGGAGGGAGGAAGGAAGGAAGGAGAAGGGGAGGGGAGGGGGGAGAGGAGAGGAGCGGAGAGTGAAAGGGCATTACCTTGTTTATTGCCTTTCAAAGTGTTAGTCCCTAAGCACATCTTTTGTCCTTGGTTCTAGGGCAGAGTCTCTCACATAGCTCTGAAGACCACATCTGCTTTTCCTCACCAGAAATCCTCAGAGCCTGGTCCAGTGCCCCGTACCCTAAAAGTGCTCAATACACGTGCAATGATATAAAATAATCAGGTGTGTAAAAATCACTCGAAAATACTGCACTTTGCAGCTCACATTCTCTAAGTGGAATTCTTGATCCAATGACAAAAAGTCTAAGAGAATATAGGTAGCAAACTAGAACACAGCGTTAAGGGACAGTCTCACGAATGGGATTTTAAACCATTGCTATGAATCACAATAAAATACATTTATTTCTAGGTAATAATCGTTTGAGGAACTCAGAATCAACATAGGGGCTCAAGGCTGGCTGCTTCTGTGATGGTCTAGCCGTCCACCATATAAGTGAGTTGGTCTTTTAGCTGAGGAAATGGAAGGAATTATTTATAAGGGAGACATGAGAGAAACAAAACAAAGCAAAGGATGCCCTGACTCCTGCTTACTGAGAACAATTTTCTAGTTTCAGCATCAGCAAATTAAATTACCATACCGAAGCTACTTGGGTAATCCCAGGATATGTGGAGGCCAGACAGGTGAACCCAGCAGACTCAGTTTACTGACTTGCATCACTGTCTAGGCTGATTAACTAGATGACAACCACTCTTAAATCAGATCAAATTAAGCACGAGTGATAAAAAAGTTGATTCAGTAGCTTACCTAAGACATAGTCACATTCTAGGGACCAGAAAGAAAATTTAATTAAGCCTGAAAGAAATCAGCATATGAAAAAGTAAAAAAAAAAAAAAGATACAAATGGAAAATAAAAATCTCAGAATGATATCTGTCAAGGATTCATTGATAAACTGTTGATAAGAATTGAAAGAATTTTATCCAATCTAATGGATTTTCTTCCCCACCTATTATAAGGCATTTTTCAATACTATGTTATTAATAGAAGGATTCAAACCATCGCTAACAAATAGTTGCTTCCAGTGTTCAGGATACTGACATCAAATAGCAGGAAATTTTGTTTTAGGGAACTGAATTCTGAGTAGGCAGCTGAATTGGACACAACTGAAAGGTTTGGTTCTTGAATTTGCTATGGCTCATTAAGATAACATTTGGAGCAGAGGGACAATTATTTCTTGGCTTCTGGAACTCACACAGTTGTATAAACAGGCCGCAGAGAAATAGAATAACCAAATCTTTTCTTTGCATTGGTTTAAGCACGCATGTATGCACATGGCCATTGCCTCTGGTGTCAATGAACCCAAACACAAGAATATTATTTCTGAATCTTGCCAAAATCCTTAATGGAATGAAAGTACTTACGCAGTTTGACTTACAAATGACAGCATATAAGGTAGTGTTGCCATTGTATTATGTTAACATTTAAAAATTCAGTGCCAATCTCCAGCACTTTCTTTTTTTTGCTAGTTACTGTTGAAAGGTGTAGTACTCACAGACAGAAGTAAATGGCTTCAGGGTGCTTTTCTTGAAAGGGTGGAACTCAGGACTGTCCAACCTGGTCTGGAATCTGGTCTTCAGCAGTTGTCTGAGTTTTTTCCCTTTTCACACTTGCAAGGGTCTTTACTTGAAATTGCACGAAGACAACAATAGAATTAGTTGAGGATGACTGCAATCATAATGTAGACTAGAATGAAAACTGTATTGCTTACAAATAACTGTAGTGTGGTTATATGAAATGAACTCCCTCATTAGAGGCCCTGACAGAGCCTAATTTTAAAATTTTTAGATTTTTAAACTTCAGGGGGTAATGCTGCCAGCAGCTTCTCTGTATGGGCAGGCATGGGGTCTACTTTGAGCATACCTTTTTATTTTTATTGTGGTAAAATATACATAGCATAACATTACTATTTTAACCATTTTTTTGAGTGCACAATTCAGTGGCTTTAAGTGCATTCAGAATGTCCTGCAACCATCACCACCTTCCATGTCCAGCACTTTTTCGTTATTCCAAACTGAGACTCTATCCTTATTAAACACTAACCTTCCATTCTCCACACCCCCTTAGTCTCTGGCAATCCCATTCTAATTTCTGCCTCTGTGAACTTGGCTACTTCATGTAATAGAATCCTACAATACCTATCCTTTTGTATTGAGTTTATTTCACATAGCATAATGTCTTTAAGGTTCATCCATGTAGCATGAGTCAAATTTTCTTTCTTTTGAGGTTGTGTAATATTTTGTGAGTGTATACCAAATTTTGTTTATTCATATACCCAACAGTGGACATTCGGGTTGCTTCCACCTCTTGGCTATTGTAACAGTAATGCTTTTAGGAACGTGGGATAATAATAGCTCTTTGAGACCCTGCTCTCAATTCCTTTGGGTAAATACCCAAAAGTGGAATTGCTGGATCCAAAAGTAAGTTTATGTCTAATATTCCTAGGAACTGCTGTATTGTTTTCTGCAACAGCGATTCCATTTTGTATTTAGAGTGTATCTTTTATGATGCAACCCTTGTCTTTCTTTTCTTTTTTCTTTTTTTTTTTTTTGAGACAGAGCTTCAAGCTGTCACCCTGGATAGAGTGCTGTGGCATCACAGCTCACAGCAACCTCCAATTCCTGTGCTCAAGCGAGCCTCTTGCCTCTGCCTCCCAAGTAGCTGGGACTACAGGCGCCCGCCACAACGCCCGGCCATTTTTTGGTTGCAGCCATCATTGTTGTTTGGCAGGCCCAGGCTGGATTCGAACCTGCCATCTCAGGTGTACGTGGCTGGTGCCTTAGCCCGTTGAGCCACAGGTGCCAAGCCAAACAACCCTTTTCTTTTCTTATGAAAATGTGAGGCAAGCAGGCCTTCTGCCCCAAGGAAAAGTTGTCCCTAGACATTTCATTGAACTCAGGAGGGCTTTTTCTCTTGGTATTCAGTGCAGGGCACAGGTGGACTACTTAGCATAGGAAGGGCAGCCCCTATTGATGCTTGATGTGAAGGGATCTGTATCTCAGTCCCTTCAATTTGGTGACACATCTGTGCATTATCATTTGCGTTGTTCTCTACCTGTGTTTTCACAAATGGTTTCTGAAAGGTGTAAATGATGGTGCCCAGAGATAAGGGCTCAGTAGAGATGGTTAGGCCAGAGTTTCACTCCGTCACCCTTGGTAGAGTGCTCTGGTATTATAGCTTACAGCCACTGCAAACTCTTGGGCTTAAGTGATCCTCTTACCTTGGCCTCTGAGTACTTGGAATTATAGGCGCTTGCCACAATCTGGCTAGTTTTTCCTTTTTGTCTTTTTTTTTGAGGCAGAGTCTCACTATGTTGCCCTCAGTAGAGTGCCATGGTGTCACAGCTCATAGCAACCTCAAACTCTTAGGCTTAAACAATTCTCTTGCCTCAGCCTCCTGAGTAGGGGGGACTACGGGCATCCGCCACAACACCCAGTAATTTGTTGTTGTTGTTGTTGTCGGCATTGTTGTTTTAGCTGGCCTGGGCCAGGTTTGAACCTGCCAGCCTTGGTGTATGTGGCTGGTGGCCTATCCACTGAGTTAGGGGCACCGCCTGTAGTTGTAATTGCTGTTTAGCAGGCCCAGGCCAGGTCCCAACCTGTATGTGGCCGATGCCCTAACCACAGAGCTACAGGCACTGAGCCATAGTTTTTCTATTTTTGGTGGAGACCAGGTCCCACTCTTGCTCAGGCTGGTCTTGAGCTCCTGAGCTTAAGCAATCCACCTGCCATGGCCTCCCAGAGTGCTAGGATTACAGGGTGAGCCATTGCACCTGGCCCAAGACAGGTTTCTTGAAAGGGGAGGTGGCACACCTGGGCCGTGCAAAGGTAACATCTGTCCCGTTAGCGGGGGAAGTTATAGACTCTTTATATGGACCATAGAAGGTGGACACATTCCACTGCTTGTTTGGAAAGTCAGGGTCTTTCGGCTTGTATTTCTCAGAGGGGTGGGCTATCTTGATTTTTTGTGTCTTTGTCTTAGAAGGAGAGGTAGAAAAGGGGAAGTGGAAAGAGTTTGTGTGTGGCTGCCATAGGGCTCCCAACAGTTTCTCCACTGAAGAGAAAGGGGAAGGCCGTGTGTCTTTAGAAGCTCAGAGAGTTGCTGTCAAATATTCCTGCCTACCAACCTGTGGTCTTTGGTAGCAAGGAGCTGGTATAATAAACATACATACATAATAAACATATTTCCTTGATAAAGAATAGTATGACAAAATAAGTTCCATTTCAGTGAACGAAGTGCTTTGCCGTGCACTGGAGCTATGCTTTGGAATGAGAAACAATAGGCATCAGGCGACATTCTGAAGCCTATTAAAACAGACGATACCATCATTCCATTTGTCTGAATGAGACCTAATACTGTGGAAAAGCATTAGGGAAGAAATTTCTATTCGTATGTACAGGCTTCTTTTAAAACTGAGGACCATTTTATCTCTTACCAGTGAAGATTCTCATCACCCTCCCACCCCTAAAACACACCCCAGAGCCCATAGTACAATTTTCTACATGCGTGATTAATTTCTTTCTCTAGTACATATTTTTAGGGGGAAATTGTCATTTTCTGCCTGTGAAGCAAAAGAAAATTTGATTCAGAAGATTAAAAGCATATTCTTGCCACTCTAATTGCAAAGATTAAAAGCATTGGGCCTCATCTGAACAAGGAATTTGGACAATAAAATATATTTTTTGGCTGATGTTTCACGTGCCTGAGAGACCACATTTCCATTGCCCCAAACCTGACAGAATGAAGCCTTCCGGGTCCAGGCACTGACCCCCACACACCGCATGTGACGCACCTTCTAGTGCGCTTACAAGGACAAGGACAATAACACCTCCCCCCAGAGCCAGGGGCTTGTGCAGAACAAGAGGCACTTGGCTTGAGCTATTTCACTGGCACAAATATAAAACACTAAAAGTAAATTTTTGTGTTTCATGGTACTCAGATGAATAAAAAAAAATTCTTTTCCACCGGTCTAGATAAACAAAGTGACCAAGAAGAAATGTTTTCTTTGTGTGTTCAAAAGCAGAGGAAAGTGCAAGCTAAATTTAGGATGCTAGGTAGTGTAATGACATGAAAAAACAGTCTTTAATTGGTCCAGCTGCTTTATAGGAATCCATGAGGATTCCTATAAGGTTTTTGAACTATTACCTAGGTTCCTGGGATGATTAATTTTACATTATCAACATGGAGAGTATTTTAAAACCAGATTAATATCTAAACCAGTGACCTTCGCATAATAGGAAATTGCCTTCCATGATGTGGGAGGGCCTCACCCAATCAGTTGAAGGCCTAAATGGAACAAAATCACCTGCAACCCTGAGCCAGAGGGTGTATTTCCAGCATGTGACTTTGGACTTCATCTGTCTGTACTATTGGTTCTCCTTGATCCCCAGTTCATAGGCCCAAAATGCAAACTTGGGGTCTGCCAGCTTCCAAAATTATGTGAGCCAATTTCTCTCTCTCTCTTTTTTTTTTTTTTTTGCAGTTTTTGGCCGGGGCTGGCTTTGAACCCGCCACCTTCGGCATATGGGGCCAGTGCCCTACTCGTTTGAGCCACAGGCGCCACTGTGAGCCAAATTCTTATAACAAATTTCTGTGTGTGTGTGTATATCTGTGTGTACATATACATCGTATTGGTTCTGTTTCTTTGGGGAGCCCTGACTAATGCAGTTCCTTCCCTAGATTTACACTTCCTTTCTCTCCCTGAATTCTTTCATATAAGGTGAACTCAGATCAGGGTTTTCTTTTTTTCTCTTTAGTGGGAAATTAAGATCATTTATTCATTTATTTATAGACAGAATCTCAAGTTGTTGCCCTGGGTAGAGTGCTGTGGTGTCATAGC
This sequence comes from Perodicticus potto, assembly GCA_963574655.1. Taxonomy (NCBI): domain Eukaryota; kingdom Metazoa; phylum Chordata; class Mammalia; order Primates; family Lorisidae; genus Perodicticus; species Perodicticus potto. The sequence goes on along the minus strand of CAUYRH010030133.1, from coordinate 17,691 downwards.
TCACAGCAACCTCTAACTCTTGGGCTCAAGCAATCCTCTTGGCTCAGGCTTTTTTAGTAGAGACGAGGTCTGGTTTTTGCTCAGGTTGGTCTTGAACTTGTGAGCTCAAGCAATCCACCTGCCTTGGCTTCCCAGAGGGCTGGGATTACAAATGTGAGCCACCACGCCCAGCCTTAAGATTATTTATTCTATATAACTCTGCAAAAAAAAAAAAAAAAAAAAAAGGATGTTTTCTGTTGTATCAGTCAGGCTTCCATCAAGAAAGAAGTTCACTCAAAAAAGTTTAACAAGGCCATGACTCATGCCTGTAATCCTAGGACTCTGGGAGGCCGAGGCAGGCAGAGTGCTTGAGCTGAGGAGTTTGAGACCAGCCTGAGAAAACTGAGTCTTTACTAAAAATAGAAAAACTAGCTGGGTGTTGTGGTGGGTGCATATAGTCCCAGCTACTCTGAGACCAGACACTAGCTTGAGCCTAAGAGTTTGAGGTTGCTGAAAACTATGATGCCACAACACTCTACCTAGGGTGACAGAATGAGAAGCGGTTTCAAAAAAATAGTTGACCAAAAAGTGTCTATTTACAGAAGTGTAGGTAGAATTAAGGGAACTAAGGAGGCCTAGGGAGCCCCGCAGGGAACCAGCATCAGCAGGAGCTGTTAGGCCTTAAGGCGCAAGAAGAAACTGTGTTAGCAGAGGGGCTGCCTGGCAGGGGCTGTCACTGAAGAAGACAGCCACTGTCAGACTCTGATTGAAGCAAGGAGCAGTGGGGACACCCCAGTGTCTCTCTGCTTCCACCCTCCGATCGGCCAGCCCTCCCACTAGCTGAGCCCCACCAGATGTCAAGAACCAAGAACTGGGCGATGCAGACCAGAGGGCCCAGCCTCCTGGGCACACAGCAGGGCAGAGTGATGGATCTGAGGATGCGCCCCAAGTATCTGGTATACCGTGCTAACTACTAAGGACAACCACCTAACACCTTCATGGACCTCCCTGCCTTTGAAGCCTGAGTGGCCATAAAGCCTGGATGTCACTTGCCAACTGCCCAAGTGGACTGAACCCACACCTGGCTTGCTCCGTCCACTCCACCTCCGAGCAGCCCCAGGCAGCCCCAGAATGGAGCAGTTTCTTAAGCCATATGGACTACATGGCCACTTGGAATCTTTTTATCCGTCCTTTCATTTCAACTTGGCGACATGTACGGCCACATGGAAATGAAAGCTTCTCTGAAGTGGCTAAAATTGATAAAAATCAATCAACTTTTCCAAAAGTTTCTGGAAAGAATGCATATAGGCAAAATTTCAAGTCTTATAGTTTACACAATGAACCTCACTTTATTCGGCAAAACAATCTCCCAGTTCAGCCATTTGGGGAAATGATTCATATCAGGATTACCTACTATCTCTACAAATGGATGACCTAGAAAATGAATTTTAAGAGAATGGAACAGACAAAAGGGGCAAGGAAAAGAAAAGGCCTTGAGGCCACTGGGGTAAGGGGAGTGAGGTGTCTGGGCACATTTAAGGAGGCTCTCTCTTTCAGAATCATGCACACACAGAGTTGGCACTGAGAGTCAGCGCCTCCTTAAATTTTGCCCTCCCCCCTTCACCCCCCTCTGGTCTCACCACTGCAGATGGTTCCTCCTAAACCACTCAGACTTTGCACTAGCTTACTCTTTCTCAAAAGGTTGACCTTTTGTCACTCACTGGGTATAAGAGAAAAATGTGAAAATCATGAAATGAAATTTCCAGAGTAGCCAAGGGTGCTAAGACTGGGTAGCGGGCCTGTTGGCTGAGCCTGGTGGAAGAGTTAAAGGAAGGAGGTCAAAGAACTCTTGATTATTTACCGAGAGGCCCCCATATTTGAAACTCTTCCACCCTCTCATTCCTTAAAGTAAAAAAAGTATCTTAATTCTGAAAGCAAACACTCCTTAAGTTGCCAGAGTCCAGGTGGACTTTTTCTTTGTGTATTGGTTGTGGAGATCTTTTCCTGTAAAGGGGGACATCAGAAACAATGAAGACACATTTCATAGTCTTCACAGTATTTCCCCCTGAGGTTAGCACTGAATCTCAGTGGTTCCAATTAACAGCTAGTGAATGGAGGCTGAGACTGTGACCTAGTTCATTTCTTATCCCAGGACTCCGTATGTAGAGAGGCAAAGAAACCAGAAGGAAAATTTACATTAAAAGAAAGTTGAGCGCGTCTGTTTATTCTCCCGGTTATCCCCAATTGTGGGTATAAATAACATATTGAAAAGATGTTGGCAAAAGACAGTTCCAGGAGAGTTGCCAAAATGTTAGCTTTCTGACTTTAGTTTGGCTTTGATTCCTTCTTCTAGATTTGTATATAGTTATCTCTCTCTCTTACACACACACACACACACACACACACTGGTTAATTGTATTGCTTCTTACTTCACCTACGAAGAAATATTTGGTCCTCACAGCTCAGCAACAACAGATGGTCTAAGTTTACAAAACCACTAAGAAAACAAACTCAGTGTATTAAAACAAAGTTCACTGCTAATGCTGACCCCTTTCTTTCATGTTTTGATTCATAAGGTAACAGTGCCCTAATCTGGAAAAAGAAAACACTGAAAATCATTTTAAAAGCAATAATGCCCCATTTAGCTGTTCAGAGCAGTTTTTTTTTTTTTGGATTAAAAGGAAAGAAGTACTGCTTACTTCTAAGGGAATGGTTCCATGTATGACCTTGAGGAAAAAATTGCTGATGTGAACGGTATCCCTTTGTATCACCGTGATGTAAACAGAATTATCTTCACCATGATGTTTTGTGGTTAAAGCTTTGTTACACACAATGGTATTAATGAAAAGTCTGGAAAAATTGAGAAGTAATTATTCTTGGCATGAAAGCTATTCAACTACTTGTGCAAGAAAATCTCTCAACATCAATGTGATATTCTCCACATGTAAAGGGAAAATTCACATTTTTATGTCTGCTGACATTTTATGCATAAATACATATATATAAGTTCACTCTCATGATTAATCAGAATATCTGAAAAATTATAGAAATAAGAAATCTAGGTTGAAAATACCTTTCTAACATCACATGTAATCTATTTGCTTATTTACACTTAATGGATTGATTACATCTTTGAAAAAATATTTTAAGATGATCCCCTTTGTTCTGTGCCCAAACCCACTTAAGTGCGAAGGGGTGACCAGAAGGCCTGATGAGATTATCAAGATGAGTGCCCAGCACACTTGTCTGTCTGTCTCTCCTGGGGACATGTCCCTGCTCCTGCCCTGGATGGCATTAAGAGAAGGTGTAGAGAGTGAGGACACACCGTGAAGTTAAGATGACCTTTGTCCTGGGTTCTTCAGTCCTTTGGGGGCAGGCTAAGTTTTCAGGAATTGAATTGTGACAGCATTTAGCTGGACAACTCAAGGAGAAGAAAGGATCACTGCTGTCGGGACCCCTATGTCCCGGTCTCGGTCACCGCAGGAAGGAACCAAGCGTGACACGGATTTGAAGTACAAGCTTGCGAGAGGCGGGCTAACCTTAGTTGCAGGGTAGCCCCGAGCCCCCTCCCCAACGGCTATTTATTAAGGTTATACACAACAGGTGTGCAGAATTAAGGTAATTGACATAAACAGGTGTGGATGAGGATTGCCGCATGCGTAAGGATTGCCACGTGCTCTCCTCATGTGTTCTTTCCCCACAACCCTCAGGAAGAACTGCTAAGCATCACTGTTTAACACACGCTTACTAGTGAGTGACCAACCTTATCTCATTCCGGAACACCAAGTTACTTGGGGGATTGCCCCCAAGTCAGGAAACGCCTCTAGGTTTGCCAGGAGACTGTCCTGCTCTCAGCGTTTCCTTTTAATGTGATAAGAATCAGTAACTGTCCTTTGTAAGCATGGTGTCCAGTCCTCTACACACTGTCACCTGTGAGCTTCTTTAACATGAAAGTGACTCACAATATAAGCGAAACAAAATGAAAATGAGGGAGAGGAGAGCAACTTAATATAATTTTAAATAGGCTGAAATTCTGCCAGAGGATATCTTGTGTTTCTAAAAGTTTAAAGACCCTAGAATTTCTGTGACACTATAACCCTCCAGTCCCTAAGAGCACACAGTGGACTGTGTCTGTGGCTGTCTTATTTTTTCTTGCCTTCTAATAATAATACCAGATATCTTTGAATCGTCTTTGCTTATAAGGAAAGCACAGTTACTTCGGTTTTCAATCATTTAGGTGTATCACAAGGTAGCTATAGACTATTTATATCACGTGAGAATTTCATGTAAGAAACATATACTTGAATTAAGTACAACATTGATAACAATAGGGTGCATTGAATATTTAATAGATGCCAGACTGTCCTAAGCGTGTCAGTTATTTTAACTAATTTAACTAAAGATAAGGAACGTGCCTCACCGAAAATAGAATATTTGGTTAACAAATTTATTTCATTTTCAAAATCTGTAATCACTAAATATAATAAGATAAAAATAAAACATGTGGTCTCATGAATCACAGATGACACAGAGGGGTAGGGCATTTGCAATGTCAGAACTTGACGAGGGATTCATATCTGCAATACCTACAAGGAGCTTGTTGTTACGTATCAACACCAACAAAATATGCACATAGAAAAATGGGCAAAATGAAGGAGAGGCAATTTACTGAGAAGAGTCCGTGTGCCAATGAACATATGAAGAGATGTTCAAACTCATTGTTAATAAGAGAAATGCATTTATGTGATGATATATCTGTTCATTCCCACTAACCTGGCAATTGTTAGGGAGCTGGGTGGTAACTACTGGGAACATTTCTCTTGTTAATAATGAATTTCACCATCGCTTCCTATGTTTATTAGCATGAAGACTCTTCTTTTCTGTAAATAGGTGCCCTCTTGCCCTGCTGGTGGGAGAGTAGACTTGGGCAGCCACCTGGGTGTAGTGACTCCACTCTGTCCAGCGAAGCAGATGCACACCCCCTGATTCACCATCCAAGGGTGCTGATTACAGTTTGTTGGTGGGGACAGGTTGAGGAGACAATCTGAGGTTCATCACCCCGAGTGGATGGGTAGAAGGTGGGGGATGAATGGCAGCCACAGAGGAAAAAGCTATAGGTGGACGGGATAGGTTCAGCTGTCAAATAGTAACATAGGTAAGAAACAGGATGTCATATAGTAACATAGGGCTGACTAAAGGTAAGAAACAGAATGAGACGTATACCATGTTTCAATTTATGTAAACTTAAAATAAATTTGTACGAAACAACCAAAACATATTTCTAAAGAATTCATGCCAAGAATTTTTTTATACACACTAACTTGTCTAAGGAGGGGAGGGGACGGAGTTAACTTCAATATAAACGTGAATAAATAAGTAAATGGAAAAAAAGGGGGGGGAAGATCTATGATCTCTCAACTCAGTTCTGTTTAATAAACATTTTATTAAGGCTCTACTTCTTCCAGCTAGTTTATTTGAATCTGTGCTTTCTGATGCCATCTGAGCCTAAATTTGATACATGAGCAGCAAGATAAACAGACTTTATAATTTTAGATAGTAAATTGCATGTGCCACAAGAATGGGGAGAAAAATAAAAATTAATTACTAGAGAAATGTTTCTTCTGAGTGCTTGGCTGGTAGGATAAACTGATGTATAATAAATGAGATTCTATCTTCAATATAGCTTTTATCTCAAGTGATGCTGGGAACCACTATAAACCAAGAAGGCTAATTAAAAATAAGCTATAACATAATGCAATAGGTTTAAAGAAAAATTAAATGTTACTCAAATTATTTGTACAGTTAGTCTTGCTCGGAAAACAAAATATTAGAGGTGTATGTAGATATTTCTATTTATTAGTTCCTAATTAGCACAAAACCCAACATGTCCTAATAAAATTAATCCTTAGGACTTCTTCCCACTGTGCCCAAATCACTCATTGACTCAACCAATATTTATTAAATGCCTCTCATGCGTCAGATACTAGGACTTAATGACTATTTTATACCATAGTGTCCAAATGTATGCATCTCTACCCCAGACTTTTCTGAATTCCAAACTCATAGAACATACTAATAGTAGGTCTTCTGTCAGTATTTGTGCAAAAAAGAGGAAAAGGGGAGAAGAAAACGAAGAAGATGAAGAAGAAGAAGAAGAAGACGATGACGATGACGATGATGAAGAAGAAGACGAAGATGAAGACGAAGACGAAGATGACAAAGAAGAAGAAGAAGAGAGAAAGAGAATATGTTAGGAGAATAGCATGTGCAAAGATCCTGTGTTAGGAAAGAAGCATAGTTTCTATAAGAAATATAAGGACTAGCATGGAAGGGTGAAGAGGGTGACGGAGAGGGGGAATGAGATATGGTTAGAAAGCTGGGCATGGCTTGCTGGCACCTTCAGGATTTTTTTTTTCTCTGATTTAAAGAAACATCACTTTTTAAGACAAGAGAAGGGACAGGAAATGACATGACCGGATATGGCGTCAGTGAAGGAGTAAGGTGGGGGGCTGGGCAGACACGAGAGTCCTGTCAAGACAAGCAAAGTGATGGACTGGGAAATATTAAGAATTGGAGAAATGACTGGGTAAGAAAAGCGACCGAAAGCAAGGACAAGGATGATCACTTAGTGACTGGTTTGTGATGAATAAATGGATGATGGAGATGGTCAGAAAGGAGAACCTGATAGCTCAGCAACAGTTTTAGGGAAGACATCCCAAGTTTGTCTTTGGACCTGTTGGGTCCCAGGTTCCTTTGTGACAGGAATATACGAGCTGTGTGTTACATGTGGCTTTAAATAGATTCAGGGATGAAATAGAATTCCCTGCACTACAGAAGGTTTCATTTTTGTTGTTCAAACTTAAGACTTTGGGGAATTAACTTCTGCTTTGCTCAACATTCCTGCTTCGGGAAGTCTGATCCCCCAAACTGGTGAGGTCCCCTTGTTCCAAGTTCTCAGAGCCCCGTGTACCTCTGCCTAGTGCTGGCGGCACCTTGCACTTTCTCATTTGTTTGAGGGTTTGCTTGGATAACGTCTGACTCGCCCCTGGGTCTGTAAGGCTCGCTGGGGCAGAGGCCTGTCTGGTTTTGCTCATCACAGCATCCTCGGGGCCTTTGACTGTGCCACGTGCATAGAAGATGCTCGATTGTGTAAATATTTACCTATAGTAAATATGGATAGAAAATGCTCACTGCCTTAAGCTAGTCCACTGAAGAAGGCTGATGAATAATACACGGATGGCACAGCAGAGCAATGACACTGCAGAAGCACAGTCTATACAGAAGCTGGAGGAACACAGAAGCTTCCTCGTTTTGTTATTCACTTTGTTTTTGAGACAGAGTCTCATTATGTCACTCTCGGTAGAGTGCCGTGGTGTTACAGCTCACAGCAACCTCAAACTATTGGGCTTATGCGATTCTCTTGCCTCAGCCTCCCAAGTAGCTAGGACTACAGGTGTTATTCACTTTTTAGAAGGCGAAGACAAGCACACTTGTGTGTTGAAGATGAATAGCCAGTGGAGAGACAAAAGGACAGCAAAGGAAAGATACTGATGGGGGCAACTTCCCTAGAGAGAGGGCGGGAAAGGGGTTTAGGGCCCTGTGGAGGGACAGACGTGTGGATGGCAATGGTTGGAGATCTCTGCCTGATGGTTTAGATTTCTTTGTAGAGTCATAGAGTAATAATACCATAGCTACTCACCACACGTGATGACTGAGCCCTTTAGATATAGGCATAGGCTGGGAACAGTGCTCACACCGTAATCCTGCTGCTTTGGGAGGCTGAAGCGGGAGGACCATTTGAGGCTAGGGTTTGAGACCAGCCTGGGCAACATTGCCAGACCCCATCTCTAAAAAAAAAAAAAAATTGTAAAAGTTAGCTAGGTACGGCAGTGCACACCTAGAGTCCCAGCCACTCAGGAGGCTGGGGAGGGAAGATTGCTTAATCCAGGCTGCAGTGAGCTGTGTTCACACCACTGTGCTCCAGGCTGGGTGACAGAGTGTAACCCCGTCTCTAAAAACTAATAAATACATGAATAAATAAAGAAAGGCGTAAAATACACATCACATCATTAAAGATTTGATACAAAAATGTAATCTCACTAATAATGTTATGCATTAATTACCCGTGGAAATGATAATACAAAGCACTCTTGTTTTTTAGGTAAAGTCACTTGAACACTAACCTAGAAAACACAGAGCCGTTGCTCCTGGAGGAAATCAGGGTTAGGCTCCTGCAAGCCTCTGCCTCCCACATTTTTGTCAATTGATCAATACATACATAACCTTGTTTTATGTGTGTTTCTGCTTAAAGATACCTCATTTAATCTATATTGTTGATTCATTAACATCAAACTCAAGGCCAGCAGTGGGGTAACTCACCCCTGAATGAGGCTTCTCGTACTCATGTGTTTTCTCTGTAAGGCACATCACAGCCTTAGGAACACCAGACAGCCCTCAACGCTGTGCTTGGGGCCACTTCAGACAGTGAAACTGTCTAAGAAAGTCTAACTGTCTACCACTTTGTGCTAAGAAAGAGCACAAAGTGGGAAAAACATGGCATTAAATAGACTGCAAAAAGGGCGATTGTCTACACTCTTGAGAGCTGAAACAAGTGGAAACTGAAAGAGTGTTGTGTGTTGGACCCCGGCTGGGAGCGTGCCAGCTGAAAACGCAAATTCCCCCCCACTCCTTATGTCTGCAAGTTAATACAAAAGTGCCATAAGTATTGATCGGAGGTTACAAATCAATTGTCAGGAGTAGGTGAATTTGCAAATACAAAACCAATGGACAATGAGAATCAACTATCAATCCAACTATTGGATTAAACAAAATATATTATTAAAAGTAATTTCACCTGTTTCTTTTTACTTTTTGAAGTTGTGGTTGCTAGTAAAGTTAAAGTTACTCATGTAGCTTTCTAACCATTACATTTCTGTTGGGCAGCCCGAGGCTAGGTCATCACTGAGGGAGGGAATTGTAAATGAGTCAGGGAGGGCATGTTGAGGACGGCCCCACCCTTAGACCCCCACGTGAGGTTCCTCACAACACCTCACGACGCTTCTGGTGTCTGGGAGCAGCTGGGGCTGCAGTGCTCTCTGGGCAGGGTCCTGAGCCCCAGTCAGATCCCCATGGGTCCCATAGTTCTTCCCTGTGTGTGTGTGTGTGGGGTCTCCATATCAAAACCCTGTCTCCCACACATGGGATTGACTCACTGACTAAGGAGCTCTGGAACTTGTGCCAATGGGGTTATCCTTTGGGATGATAGAAAGGTGGCCTGGCATGGTATTTTTTTTTTTTAGGACATAAAAGTATAAGTTTATTTTATATTAGAGAGAGGGAAGAGAGTGGAGGGAAAGCCATGAGCAAGAGAGAGAAGAGAGCAGAGAGCAGGGAGTGAGAGCTTTTTTTTTTTTTTTTTTTTTTGATTACGTGGGATTCGGCCACCAGAGTGGTACTTGCATGAGGATATGGGGTGATCCACCGACGTCAGACTCAGGACCAAGACTCTTCATGGGCGCTCACTGCACAAGAAACAAGTATAACAAATCAGCCTCTACCCGTCATTGTGAGTCTTCATTGATCAGTTACTATACCGTGCAGGGGCCCATGAATTTCCTAATACATTAAAAATCATCTTGTTTATATAGACAGGTTCGCTGAGAACAATCAGTTTTCCGCTAGCTAGCCTTGGGTGAGGGTGCGGAAGGGCCTTGGTTGGGGTGGGGAGACCAGTCAGGTCAACACTCAAGGGGTGAAAGCAAGATACACGGTTTAGGGACAGAAACTGAGTTCTGTTCAATTCACAGAGCTTCGAAACATTCGAGAATGAAGGAGGCCAGAGGAAAAGTATTTCTCTTATCCTATAATCTATCCTCTAAACTTCGAGTCAATTAAGAAAAACTAACACGAGTCTCCCCCTGTGGCTCCTTATTGGGGCCAGGGGCCAGCTGGGCTTCCAGGGTCCTTTGGGGCCCTTCTGGCAGTAGGAAGAGCCTGGGGGTGGGGCAGGGGGTGAAGGGCTGTGCCCCCTCCTCTCTTCCTCAGATTTTGGTGGCTCAGAAATTGTTTAATATAGAAGGCTCCTCTTAAGACAGGGAATCCACACCTAAAATCACCTTTGAAAGGCACTGCCCTAGGTCTGGTAAGCAAAAATGAAAGAGGCCGGGGAAGGAAGAAGGCCCAAGAGGGCTGAGGCTGGAGGTGGGAGGAGATTTGGGATGAGGAGAGCAATGTGCCTCTTCAGGGACACAACAGCCGTGATTAGGAATGACCTTGCATTCGGTGACTAACTCAGGTGCTTCCTACATGGAAAAGCACTGTGGATTTAAAGTAGTGTGGAGAATACCGTTTTTATGACCAGCCATTAGATGATACTCTGGAGCAGATTAATGAAAGTTCCAAACTAGGTTCTTACTCACATTTAATTCTTGATTCCACCTCGACGTTGGTAGAGGCAGAGTCCATAGAGGCGAGATTACTGCATGCAGGAGGTGGTATTTATAAAGGATTTTATGAGCGAAAAGGAAAATTAAAATATGACATTATCTGTTTTCTTTAGGTGGCTACTTTAAAATACACATTAATCCATTCTTCCGGTCTCCCCTGGTTACTTCCTGTCTTGGACACATCTGTTCTTCCTGCATTCCCTTTTCGGCTTGCAATGTGACACAGTTTAAGGAAATGTACTTGGGAATCTAAACCGCTGCAAATTTTGTGCATACAGAATCATCATCATCATCCTTTTTTATTCTTCGTGTATCTGCAGAGAACTACTTTTATTAAAGTGTGTGCTCAATTTCTTTGTAGTTTCATTTTGGTATGTGGTTTTCCATGACAGTAGTCCAAATGGTGAATTTGACAAATTGTATACTGTGAAAAAGAATTCGTCTCTTATCAGGTTTAAATAAAAATCTCCATTGTTTCATCACGTACTATTGTTTCCTTCTTGGGCTCTAGGAAAATCCTCTCTCTCCCGCGCATGATTTTACGGACACACATCTCTGCAGTGTGTCACTCCATACTTTTCAAAGCAAACTCACAGATCCTTGCTGAGTTACTATTATTTAATATATACATCACAACCTGGATTTCCTGGTGCTTATTTTCCAGGGAGACATAAAACAAATATGACCCAGATTTGCTGTATTTGAACATGCATGGGTTATCTTTAATTTAAAAATAACTGTAAAGTTAGTTTTGCCACTTTTATCATAAACTCTATTAGTATTCTACAAATCAACTTGCCTTCTCATGCCTTTGATGTTTCAGTCAGCTCCTGTTGATACAGAATGGCCCCCCAAAATGGAGCGAAAATAAATTGTTCATTAATGCACACAACACTATTGATTTTTCCATAGTGATACTTTGTATTCTCTTTAATGTCTTATTAATTTTCTGGCCAACTTTCTCTGATCGGTAGATATATGTGTCCGGCTGCCTGTGATGACGCCTGTGGCTTTCTCTTTGAGGTTTTGGTTAGTGCTGAAGCCATGGGTGCACATGAATGTTTACAATTGTCCCCCCTAAAATGAACTTCCTTGCCTTTGTGAATCTTGCAGCTTATCATGTTGATGCTGACCCACAGTCAGTTTTGTTGCACGTTCTCCCCCCTTAATGAACTAAAATAATCATGGGACCCAGGAAATTCTGGCCGCCCCCCGGAACTCTTCTGGTCTGTCCAGCAGGATTTTACATGGATTAGCCCTGCAATGCTAACACCGCTGCATTCACCCTGCAGTTTCTGTCCTCTGACTTCTTTCCAGGCTGTTCATAAGAGCAGCTGCTTGGCTACCTTGCAAACTTTACCCAGATGTTTTTAATTACCCATTTTTAACATCATAAAACGAATATTCTAGACAATTTGGAAAATACAGAAAGAACAAAGAGAAAATTAAAATTACTTGTAATCTTACCACAAGGAGGAAACTACTGTATTACAGTACATTTCCTTCTAGGCTTTTTGTTGAAAGACACACATACCAGGACAGACAATTAAGTTTGTGAACTGATCCTAGAAAAAGTGCTACAGACCTCATTGCCAAATATCGCTAAGGTCACCTTCAAAGTACTGCCCCTGGGAAGCTATGCACCCATGTGCCTAATTTACCCTTCAAAGCAATTTTGGCCTTTCTTCTGGAATGGCCATCAGAGCTGTTTTCCTACGACAATTAAGTTTGTGAACTTGTCCTAGTAAAAGTGTTTTGGAGAGTGGACTGGACGCTGGCATCGGTGGTGCACAGCTTCCCAGGGGACTGACTTCGAGGGTGACCTCAGTGACATTCAGCAGTGAGTTCTAGGGTGGAAAGCTCAGTAGGTGCTGTGCATGGGACAAGAAGAGAATTTCTCTAGACCAAGATGAGGATATATAAGTATAGACTTTCATCTTTTAGAAGGATAGAAGAAGCGAGAGAGGGGAAGAGAGTGGGGAAAGAGAGAGGAAAGAAAAAAGCAAGGAGCACCCCAAAGGAAAAAAAGAATGCCCTGCTGAGATCAGGCAGCCACTAATATGGGGGCAGGCGGAAGGAGTAAAAAGGGTAATTGCAGCCAAATCACGACGTATTGTGGATGTGAAGCTGTATCCGACTTCCCTCCAGCAAGGCTGAAGACAGACTTTTTACAGGTGTTCTAATCCTGACGTCTGATGCTCAGCTCCCCAACGTTCCTCTAGGACACTCAGGAGCCCTGGCGACTATAGAAACAAATTCTGAAAGATAGAGAGTTGGTGAATGTAAAAAGAAAGAATTTACATTTTCTTTTTTGTCTCCTGGGCTCCTCAGTGGTTTGTGAAAAGGGAACTCCAGGCGGATGGGGAGGAGAGCTGCGAGAAAGCCCTGTAACCGATGTATAGTTTGTGAATAATTTCTGTGAATCTGTAGGTTTCTATTTACTCTGTTGATGATTTCCTGTGCTGTGCAGAAGCTTTTGAATTTAATGCAGTCCATTTATTTACTTTTGTTGTTGCCATATCTACCTTTGGGGGTCTTAGTCATCTAGAAGAGTTTTTCCTACATTTTCTCCTAGAATTTTTATGGTTTTATGACTTACATTTAAGTCTTTTATACATCTTGAATTAATTTTTTATATGGTGAGAGAGAAGGGTACTGTTTCATTCTTTCCATGTGGCTACGCAGTTTTCCCAGCACCCATTTTTTCCTATATTATATTTTTCAAAATGAGGAGAACTTATCCTACTCTCAGAATTAGGAGTTGAGTTGGACCTGGGGGAGACCACCTTTAATGGATTTGATGGGTCCTGAAGCTCTGGGGACTATTCAGGGGTTAATGTGGCCCAATAGCCTACCACCAACACTTAGCCCCCACGTGACCACTATTGGTGTGTCTGGTCAGAGTGAGTTGGCCTGACCCTCAGTGGTCCATTCACTGCCTTTCATCTCTTCTCTAGTAACTTCCCCAAGTTCTCATAATAAAGCCTTAAGTCCTACAGAAACAGCTAGCACCCAGAAGTCTTGGTTTCCATGTCATTCCATTCATATTTAGGTGCCCATTATGTTTTAGGCACCAGGTTAGTGGTAAGAGTGAGCATTTCAAAGTCTCTGTTGCCATGAAACTTCCATTTTATCAGGATGACAACACACAGAGAAATAAACTCACTGAAAGGTTCTTGGGAACTGTGAATTTTAGCAGAAATGACAACGTATAACAAAGCGAATTTTACCACAGGCTAATTGATATGAACAAGAGTTAATTTCTTATGGCATATTTCAGATCACAGAAATATCACCAAAGTTTTAAATACAAACTAAAATATCTCTAATATTAAACATTGAACATATAGTGAACTATACGTACATTTAAGAATGATTAATAGAAACAAGTCAGATGATTATGATATATTAATAGAAACATGTCAGATGATATGTATGTAATATATGGTGAATCAGTGATGTCTTAGTGGTGGGGTGTTCAATGAAAGAATGAATATTTACAAAGTGAAAATCATAAGGAGCACTTCCGCCACCACATAGTTCAAAAACAATCACAAATCTGGCAAGCTTGTCGAGTACTTTCCTAACACATGGTTTATTGTCATGGATTTGTGTGATTATTGCCATCCTTACAATTTTTTGACAATAACTTGTATTCACTCATTTTCCATCCCCTTTATTCCAGTTCATGGGTGGCTGGAGCCTCTTCCAGAACCTCAGGGTGCAAGGCAGAGCCAGCCCTGGCCAGGGCACTGTCCCATATTCCCTACTGGCTCAGACAATTCGGATGTGCTGCTCAACATGTTTGGTATGTGAGAGGAAACTGAGCACCCATTGAAAAGCCACATAGATGTGTGGTGACCATGCAGACTCCACACAGCCAGCGCCCCCAGGCCAGGAATAGATTTCTTTTCTCATCAATGTTGTATTAAAAGGACATCATTTGAGAACCTGTTGTATAACAAGATGTCAGGTATAACACAAGATAAAGAAAACCAAGGCCCCATACACGGGTAGAGGGTGAGAAGATGAAGTCTGAGGTTACATGGCCCAGGCATCTCTTTTTGAGATGACACTCAGTAAAGACTTGACTATAGGGAGGAAACTGTGCAGATATTTAGGGGTGAGCATTTGGGCAGGGGGGCAGCAGGTGCAAGTTACCTGAGTCAAGGGTGTGACCGACCAGTTTAAGGCTGGGTGAGCAGGCACATATAGCACAGGGGAAGAAGAGCAGATGACATTCAAGAGGGTGGAAAAGTCTCGGTCTTACAGGACCTTGAAGGACACATTGAAGATTCAGAATTCCTCTGAGTGTGTGGAGAAGGCACTGGGGATACTGACTAGGAAGATAATTAATTTGATTTTTTTCCAAGGGTCACTCAGACTGCTGCCTGGGGAATCAGGGAGCCGAAATGGAAGCAGATAGATCAATGAGGTGATTGTAGCAGTCCGGGTCATAGCTAATGGCAGCTGGGATGCAGGTGATGTGTGGACCATGGTCAGATTTGGGCATATATTGTGAAAAGTACAGCCAATAGGGCATGCTGATGGATTGGATAAGGATTTTGAGAAGGAGAAAAGGATGATTTCAAGGGATTTGTCCTTATTATTATTTTTTTTTCCAAAAGGAGAAGGTATCAGATTAGAACTTAGCTTGAATTTTAGAAAAGAAAAAAAGGGAGAGAGACGTAGTTTCTATGAAGTGCTGCTGAGAGGTTAAATTGAGGATTCAGAGTTAACCACTGGATTTAGCGGTTTCGAGATTATTCATGACCCACCTATTAGTGACTTCAGGGACTTGGTTCAAAGTGTAATCAGGATGGTTCCAAGAGGAGCCATCTGGGAGATGGTTGTCTCTGGGAGATAGCCAGATTGGATAAGGGACATGTTTATGGTGTAAGCTGGTAACGTCACTGGTAACCTGCAGGTTGTGTGACAGGTTCATGTGGATTCACTAGATTAGAAGGTACATCTTATGTACATATTGCACGTACAGTTAACCCTTGTACAACAGGGGTTTGAAGCATAGTAGTTCACTTATATGCAGATTTTCTACCTGCCTCTGTCACTTCAGAGACAGCAAGACCAACCCTTCCTCCTCTTCCTCTTCAGCCTATTCAACCCCAAGACAAGGATGAAGACCTTTCCAATGATCCATTTCCACTTAAGGAACAGTTAATATATTTTTCTTCTTATGGCTTTCTTAATATAATTTTCTTTTGCCTAGTTTATTTTATTGTTGGAGTGAAGTATACAGTACACATATTATACAAAACATGTTTCAGTCAACTCTTGATGTTATTGGTAAAGATTCTGGTCAATGGGAGGTTATTAGTAGTTAAGTTTTTAGGAAATCAAAAGTTATACATGGATTTTCGATTGCATGAGGGATTGGTACTCAAACCCCCTCATGTTGTTTTAAGGTCAGCTGTATTCTTTTCTACAAATTAAATGTCATATTTAAAAATATTTTCAATTTAAGAGAGAAAAAGAATGGAAAGAAGAAATAGATCATTCTTTCAAGGAGGTTTGCTGCGTAGAGCAGCAATTGGAGATGCTGTGGGGGTGCGTTGTTCCCCTACACAGCCCTCTTGATACGATGTGTTTGTCTGTGGATAGAAAGGGGTCCTCCATCAGAGAGGAAAGAAAGGATAATGGAAGAGACAGATGGGTTGTTTTAAGAGTAGAGTGCTTGGTTATCAAGAGGGGATGGAATAGGAAATCCACAAGGAAAAGAGAGTTAACTTGTATAGGGCAGGGCAGTCTCTCCATTGTTCTAAGGCGGAACATAGAAGCACAGATGCATAAAGTTGGTAGACTTGTTGAGGGAGATGGAGAAATTTTTTTCCAACTACTTTTGTCTTTGAAAAGAAATAAGCATCAAGGTCAGCATGTGAGAGCAGGAATGGGGTAGGAGGTGTTGTAGCTTGGCGAAAGAAAGGGTTTGAGCTAGAGATTGGGAGAGAGAAAGGACACAGAATGTGCAAGGTGGCTGGGTCAGGCTGAAGGCCCATGTGTGCCTTGTGGTGATGAGTATAAACCACACCATCAGCGTGGTGGTGTTTCCTCCAGTCATGGCCTGCTGCTTCAGGTAGAACAGGAGAAGCCTGAGAGTTGGATTTAATGAATGCTGGGGTTTTGCCACGTTAGTGTTTTGAAGGGAGGGGGTAAGGTCATTGAAAATGAATGCAAGGTGGTTATTATGGTAGACAAAGGAATCTGAGCTTTGTAAGGAGGGGAGTGAGAATATAGGGGTCAGGATGGTGGCCAGTGGCAAGGTAGTCGGATCAAGGTGGGATGGATGCAGTGCAGGTCTGAATGAGCGAGGGAATATGATGGAAAAGGGGCAGCTTGTGCTTAGATAGTGGGATGCTGCAAACTAGATTTTTGAGGCGATACAGTTATTGATGATGACAAAGTCTCACAGGTTGGTGGCCAGGATCATTGGAGGTCAGCTTGGAGGCCAGAGTATTGCAGAGAGAGTCTGCATGAATGTCGACATCATTGCATGGGGGACAGAAGTAGCAGTAGAGGGAGGGGCCCTGAGACCACTGCTGGTGGACGCGGTGGCGTTTATATGGTTGTACTGGGGAGAGCAGGCAGATGCCACAGTCCTTTAAAGGCCTGGGGGCCGCTGGGCAGAGCAGTGAGGAACAAGGAGGACACGGGCCTTCCCACGGTGTCCTTGTCTGCTTTCCTTTCCATTACTCCTCAAGTGCCTACTCTTGCATTTTACTATTGTTATTTGGGATACGTTCATTCTTTGAAACTCAACTCTGCTCTTGGAGAAGTGACTAAATGAGTCCTTCATGAGCAAGTGTGTCATCCTAATCCCGATTCTCTGTCCTTGACAAGGGAGGCCTAGGGAGGGCTGCTCAGGAGCCCTTCTGGTGAAGCCAGGAGTGAAGCTGAAAAAAGTTCCCCTTCTGCCCCCTTTTTTGATAAAAGACAAGGTCTTGTTCCGTTGCCCAGGTAGGAGTACAGTGGTGGGATCATAGCTCACTGTAACCCCAAACTCCTGGGCTCAAGTGACCTTCCAACCACAGCCTCCTGAGTAGCTGGGCCTATGGGTGCAAGCCCCCAATGCAGGCTAATTTTTATTATAAATTTTTTTTTAAGAGATGGAGTTTCACTATGTTGCCCAGGCTGGTCTCAAACACCTGGCCTTAAGCAATCCCCCTGTCTAACTTTCCAAATTGCTGGGATTCCAGGCATGAGCCACCCCACTGTCCCTAAAAGGGTTTGCAAGCAGGATCACAAACAAGGT